>LQRL01151250.1:3415-13489 GCA_001703475.1 Hydroides elegans
GGTCGAAACTGTTATCTCTGAATAGCCCTTTAAGTATGTCTGCGACCGACAGC
The DNA here is from genome assembly GCA_001703475.1 of Hydroides elegans. Classification (NCBI taxonomy): domain Eukaryota; kingdom Metazoa; phylum Annelida; class Polychaeta; order Sabellida; family Serpulidae; genus Hydroides; species Hydroides elegans. The sequence continues at coordinate 3,469 of LQRL01151250.1, forward strand.
CAGGTGGAGAGCAACCCACATGAACTATTTAGGGCTACGAAACTGTCAAAAGGCACATCTACACATTACGAGCTTTCATTTGAGTCTATAACCAAGTCTCTATGGCCTCCCGTTCAAAAATTCTAACCTGTACAAGCTCATATGTCGAAAAAAACGTTGGTTTTAGACAATTTGGTCAAATTCGGAAATTTCCTGTGGCAATTCCCGGTACGGTAGCCCGTACGAGAACTCAGAAAGCGTTAGCGATGACACAGACGGACGGACAGACAGACACCCAACTCTATAGGCCCAGCATTGGGGTTGGGGCCTTAAAACAAACATCCTTTACTGCCCAGCATCCGAATAAGTGGTGTTCATTGACGATAGCCATCGAGGCGGATTCGCCATGTCATGGGCGATAATAGGTAATATTTAAATTTATGAGCAAAAAAGGTTATAAATGTACATTTCTTCATAGTATTTCATAGAATAAAACCGTACCATTTATTTGATTTGTATTTCTTCAACTATGTCTTACGTTATCTACCTGTATTCGAAACTAATGAAAAACGTATAAAATAAAAACAAAGTTAACTACAATAATATTGCACGATAAGGGCATTAGTAAAAGTTACAACTTGAAACTGAGACGAGTGCATAACGCCAGGGATGAAGATGCGGGGATTCCGAGGAAGACCAAATATCATAAATGTTTTGAATGAGTCGTCCACCATGGGCAGCTCGACCAGTTCTGTACAAACTGAAATTTGAAGAAATTCCTAATGGGACACACTCGAATGATTTATGAATCACAATTTATCTAAATGAATAACCAACAAGGTCAGTCATGGATGAAAACAACCGAAAAAGCAATGTCAGCAAACTGGTGTCTAAGCTGCAGTTTCCCTCTATGTGTGGGCGAATATATGAAGCATTGTGTAGCATAATGTACCACATCTTTGTGTACATTCAGGGTCGTCAACAAGAAACAATTCTGCCTTTGGAATAGTGTCGCGTCTCTCTCTCTCTATCTATCTATCTATCTATCTATCCATCTCTCCCGCAGCCAACAGTGTCTACACCAAGGTTTGCAAAATCCCATGACAATGTCCACTGTTTTCCAGACTTATGACTGATTTTAGTGAACACATTCCATATGTACAATATATATAGATAAACACCAATGTTACTGTTTAGGTCACGGCCTTATTGTTCAGATGTCGAGACAACTATGGAGTTTTTGGTTAAATCTAGTTGCCCTGAAGCGAGGTGCAAAACGCCTAGCTCGAATCGGTTTGTGGCGGACGCTTTTGTTGCATTTCCCTTTTTTTCGAACGTGAGATATAACCCTTAACTTATGACCGTCACAAACAAATATATCAAAAATAGTAACGAACTAGCATGAAGAGCCCTTCATCGGTCCATAAACAAGTACAGCGAGGAATATCACATAGCAAATTGATTACGCAATATATTTAATTGCAGACTCACTGGTCTCGAATAATGTATCTCGTAATGTCGAACTGATTATTTATAAACATATTAAGAAAAACAAACCATATAAAAATAACTGTACCAAAACCACATGGCGATGACACTCTTCAGCGAACACACGTCATTCATGTCCAGGACAAGACACCGTTCTCGGCCGTTCACCAGATTCACGATGTTCACGACATGGTTTTAAAGAATCGTAGAGTAAGTATTGCGTTATTGTGACGTCACAATCAATTACCTAGTTTAATTGCATAATTTTATGCATCACCGCGTCAGGCATTAGTTACGTAAGAAACAAATTCCAAAACCAATAAAAAACGTAACTGATGTTTAATTGAATGTTTTATGTTTATCATGTAAATTTGATATTGTTTTTTTTTTCATGGTTATTTATGATAACACAATTAAATGGGAAAAATGAAACAAATATTTAAATTTTAACGTGGTCTTCAAAAGTAGCAACCACATGTTTTCCTTTATCTAAACATGTCAATCAGCATATGTAGAAGGAGGATAAATGAGCATTTGTTAACATTACAAGACAAATAAATTTCAACGATATCACACTTTGACGTAACAATTTATTGTGTCGTTAAAATGCACGTTTATGTGGGTTTCAATTTAAGACATCAGACAAATGTAATAGTTTTTTACCTCAGTGATTTGTTTCTCTATTTCTTAAATAATATAAATGGTCTAACTTAACAAAAGAATGCATTTTATCATTAAATCATTTGAATTTGCGGTTTATTTACCTTATAATTATCTTTTAAATCAATTCGTGAACCTCGTGAATATGGTGAACCATATAGATTAGACTGTAAAATTGTGAACCTCGTGATCATGGTGAACCATATATCTTAGGCTGATAAATGGTGAACATCGTGAACTACCAGTAGGGTATATATAGAGTCGTGAACCTGTCTAACATCGTGAACCTTAGTCAACATTTTCGAGTTCTGGACATACCTCACACATGTAAATTTTCAAAAGTGTGCTGGTTACATTTTTTTTCGATTTCCTAGCATTCAGAGAAAACTGTTTTATGTTAAGGAATAGTATTTCAAATGTTAAAGTTATACACTTATCCATTTTACACCAAAGTGAGAAGTACAAAACTAATTGAAACACTCTTTCGATGGTAACTTCTTGCATATCCTCCATGTAGAATGTATGGTCAATAGAATAATAGAAAAAAAGTTGCGTATGACGAAAAAGGTCGTTTTTTCTTTAAAATCGGATTGATAGAAATACCTCGTAATCGAAAATATTAAAAAGAATAAATAAAACTATATGGTAGGGCACTCGTAGAGCACATTAACTGCGATCGTTGCCTAAAGGATATTTTATCAATAATAATTTTCCAATTTTGTTTCACAGCTTAAAAAAAATAGTCGGCGAGTTTTTATTGCATCAACAGGTATTATTTCATTTAACAACACAGTTATAAAGGGGATACAGTGATAAACAATGTCATATATTTATATAACCACTACTATCCTTTAAAATTTCATAAACTCGTTTTATTGCGACTACAATGATAGGCATAGATGTATATTTTTAAGAGGCAACAATGGACGGATTAATGTTTTCAAACATAAATAGGATAATCGTAATGAAGGCTGTGTCACTACGAGAAGTAATTGAGCAATGACTATGCAATATGCATGTGAAGTCCTTTTTATTGCAGCTCACTCTCCTGCCCAATCGCCTTTCTATTTATAGAGCGAGTTACTCATCACATTAAGCAATGCTTATTTACTCGATGACTCTCTCTCTCTCTCTCTTTACGTAGCTGTCAATCATGAATTGATGACTGTCAGTTAATGAGCGCGATTTGTCATTGGTACATTTAAAGGAATTTTAACATGATATGCGAATAAATGACCAGAATGCGTCACAGTGGCTTTCAGTGAGGCACAGAATAATGTAGTTTTCGGCAAACGTATTTGTCATAAATGCTATATATCTCGACAATCATATAAAAAAGGCTCATTCAAAAAATATATGCTCTATGTTTCGTACCTGTTTAATGGTTTAATATATATTATTTTGTCAAGTGTATCCTATAGCATAAAGAAAAGTGTCGGACATGGCATTAAAAAAACTCGACTGATTTTAATACCTGAAAAATGTTCGCAAACGAAAAGATCGCAGATGATAAGAAAAGTTGGCATAGGAAGATACTTCTGCGCCAAAATTGTATTAATAACTTTATCAAGGCCAAAATCAAAACAACTTAATTTCCGGTTTCTTTATTTTTTTTTGTCACACGAGATCCTCGGTAAATGGAAGATCAAAGAAGTTTATGTTACAGAAATAAACACTAAGTAACATTACATTGATACGTTTTGGTTTGGTTCACTTGTTCAAAAGTGTGAAACACGGGCATTTTTAGACCTCACTCCTCATCCCCAAACTTGGCCATGTACCAGCGGAAAGCTGAAGCTGAATGGTATAAGTGCGAGCGGCAAATGTTCTTCGAATGCGAAAGATGGCGTCAGGAAGAGCATGATAAACGACGAAGAGAGTTGGAAAGAGAGCTGCAGGAGGAGAAGAGATTGAATGAACATGAGCGGTTGACTTTGGAGTCGAGAGCAGAAAGAAAGAGAGGGGCAAGAGAGGAAGAGATGTACAAATATGAAGAGGAACACCTGGAATATGAAGCAAAGTGGCGAAAGCGAGAAGAGCAGGCGGCGGAAGAGAGAGCTCGTGTGCGGGCGGAGCTGGCAAAACCGCCGATTTCTAATTTTGTCCAGCTTGAAAAGAGGCATGAGCTGCAACGTCAGGACGCTGAAGCTTCGGAAAAGAAATGGGAGGAAAAGCGAAGGAGAGAGGCAAGCGAGTCCGCATTTCGATGCGAACAACGCGGAACCGAACGCCAACAGGATTGGCCCATGGTTACAGACATCAGATATAAAGATCGGCCAGAGGATTTATCCCGTTTTATAGAAGACCGAATGGTTTCATATAAGGAATTCCAAGAAGCCTCCGGAAATGTAGCAGCTCCAGCACCGATAGCCAGCCCTAAACCGTACCAAAAAGTTGGGTTGAGGGAAGAATCTTCAGAGGAGATACAGTGCGTGAGTGCGGCTTCATCGAGGAAGAGATCTCCAGAAAGAACAAGAGGGAAAGAGGTGCAATCAAAAAAATCAAAAGCTTGTCGGTTCCCTGAATGTACCTTCTCGGCCGACAAGACCAAGAAAGGAGCGGCTAAGCGACACCGGAGACGGGCTCACCTCCCCTGGTTTGCTATGATTCCAATTCGGAGAAGCGACTTCGACGAGTTGGACGGTTTAGCGGAAATGTGGAGAAACTTCCTCCTTGCGCTGTCGTTGGTTAGTGTTGGCAGGTCTGATCCGCATGCGCTACTTGAACACGTCCTTAGTGAGAAGCTCTATCCGGCCTATAGGACGCAAAGTGTCATCGCCGAGGAGGACCTTCGACTCGTGCGGTGGTTGGACAACCAGTTGTTTAGAGAGTGGCCAACGACCTACTCCCAGTCACCACCATCATGTGTGGCTGCTTTGATCGCGGTGCCCGTCCTTATGTGTATACTGGATAAGTGTACACCACAACAACGAAGTAACCTAGCGTCTTTCGGCAGCATAGACAGACAAAGCCTGGAATGTCGGTGGCCAAAGCCAGCTTCCGGGGTTGTGGCGCCAGCGAATGTTGATATTACTGTGGAGTCACCCACGGCCTCTACATCCCGACAAGTCACGGAAGTCAGGACGGGGTCGAAAATTCAACTTGATGTCGGTAGTAAACCGGAACCGGAACGCCTCAACCTCGTGGATCCACACTTCCACTTCGACCGGATCGTCCGAGGAGGCCACGACTGGTCTCCGTCTGCCTCCGTCGAACATCTTGGACCACAATGCGCGACCAGGATTTCACATGAAGTACGCAGTGACGTCCTTCTATGATCCCTTATAAAAGTTCCAGATGGGATCGCTCCGTAATGTTCTGCGTGAAGCACCGTCAGTGGCAGTCAACGATGTTTTATGCCGACCATTACGGAAGTTTAACTCAAACCGAATGTGTGGGAGTTAACAATTTGAGAACTCAGACATTCTTTGTAGGAGTTTCAGTTGTGATTCAAACAGAAAGACCGTGGGAGTTACCGATCAAGCTACATGTACTAGGATGATGAGCTCAGACAGTGATGTCGGAGTTCGGATATGGTAGAGCTCAAACCCTTGAGGGTAGGAGTTCATAGCAGAAATTACTCAGACCAGAATGTGTCGGAGTAACATACCACGACAACAGAGGAGGATGATTGCGCAAGCGACCACAAGTAGGATGACCGCCCCGCCTTTGACCGGACTCCAACCCTGGGGACCTAGAAAGAAAGGAAATTTTGGTTGGAGCAAATTAACGGCGGCGCTGATTGGTTGACCCAGAAACCATCGGCCAATGAGAGCGAGGGTTAGAAGAGATACACCCCGGGCTAGCAGTCCTATCCTGTACGTCCAACATGTAAGTTGTCATATTTGAACTTAAAGAATATCTCTATAACTAACATGGCCCAGGCCGTCTTGGTGAGTTTTATACTTTGATTAATAGATAACTTAGTACTATAGGGCCAGGTTCTTTAATCTAATTCAATTAGGAGTTTCTCGCGATAAAGCCGGATTGTTTACTATATAATTTTACAATTTTGGGGTAAACATTTAGTATACTAATATAAGGAAAACACATTGGTAAAATTGAAATAGTATTTTTATGGAAAAGGTGTCTTATCGGACATATGCACTTTCCCCGCGGCCAAAGGTTCCGCGCCAGACTTCTTCTTGCAGAACCAAACCAGACCTCAATCAGTAAGCACCTAAATGGATAGCTAGTATTTTTACATCGTATTATATGTCAATGTTGGCCACCACCACAACGGCACAGACACTGGTTCAATCGGTTGAACCATCGGAAAAGATGAAGATTAGTGCTTTACATTACATTATAAGTCAAACTTTAACTCTAAGTATAAACACACTTGGCAGGATTTTAGCTTTTACCCCAACTTCCCGTTTCAAAAATACTCGTACAATTTTGCAACACCACGAAATAACTCCGAAAAAGCCTATGCAAATGGTTCGGCGACCTACGGACTTACTTTCCGTCTGCCTTTTATTATGCCCCGACTCCGAAGATTAGGGCCTATTGAATTGGGGTGTCCATCCGTCTGTCCGTCATCGATTCTTTTCCAGGCTGTATCTTTGTAACGGATAATAGTATAGACATGGGAGTGGGCGCTAATGAAAGGTGTGCCTTTTGGCAGCGGTATTTCTAAAACAGCGGTATTTCGAAAAATGAGCTTCTACGGTCTAGAACTCTTGAACGGGTTACCCTAGGGTTATACACTGATTTTACAAACAAAACACCCGGGTGCGTGTTATACATGTAACAATGGTGCGGGTAATATACCGACTTTAAAAACATACAACGCTCGATTTTGGATTATCACGTAAAATATGGTTCAATTTTGTAATAATTAATCGATACAATATCGGTTAAAATTCCCAATATGCGTAAATGTTGAAATACACAGGATTGGGGGTAACACTTACACGGGCTAGCTATTTGAAGGGAGGGTCGAAGGTATAGTTATAGACTCTAGGGTTATTCCCTAAGTAAGAACAGATTTAAATAGCCCGTGTGGGTTGCTCTCCACATCGTGACATTTTGAACTTCCGATGGCGAAAAATTGCGACTTTACTAAACTCGCTCTTACCGGAGTGTGATTGCATTCCATGCACACTATGGTTTAAATGTTATTATTGAACTTGTTTTTCAGAGTATTAATTCGAGATGTCGCAAGACCGCCAGATCTTCACAGATAGCCATGCGAAATCGATTCTCACGACGATGAATAATCTGCGAAAGGCGAACACACTTTGCGATGTTCAGTTGCGAGTGGAGAACCGCGACTTCTCGGCGCATCGCATCGTGCTCGCGGCATGCAGCGACTACTTTTGTGCCATGTTCACGCACGGGGTATGTCTGTCAGTTTAAATGCATTTCATTAGATGCTGGTATTTATATAGTCATAGCCGAATTCTGATTCCTAATGTAAAGAAATGTAAAGTTCAAACTTTTCAAAACATTATGATCAAAACGTGAAAGTGTTGATAACATAAATAATTGCCTTTGTTAATAAATGGGTTATTAAAAATCTGTAACCCTACATAACTTACCTCTTCTACATATGTTATTGTTTGCTAAATCCACGATAAACGTATGTGTGATACAAATTAATTTAACGCTTATCATGTATAAATGCGATCATTGCATTACCTGTATGTAGATGTCGGAGGAGCATAAAACCGTCATCGAGCTTCACGAGATCTCAGCCGATGTCATGGAGGTGCTGCTCGATTTCGTCTACACGGAAACGGTCAACGTGAGCGTGGAAAACGTACAAGAGCTTCTACCGGCCGCCTGCTTACTTCAACTCACAGGTAGATATTGATTAGGCTTATGGACAAGAAATTATTTTAGCTGGACTTACTTGACTTATAAATGGGCGTTATCCTCTCCGGATCCTCGCTCTCTCACTGACTTCTATCCGCCAGTGTAGCTGTTCGGACGCTCTGCATTCTGCTGTTTCGGATTTGAGTGCGTCAAGACTTTATAAATACAGTTTTCATTTGATGCACTTCGATAAGCATTAGTGATTAATTGGTGGACAGGCAAGTCTAATCTAAACACATCTCATCCAAGCGTTTATGCAATTAATTTATTGATCTTATCGGTAGTAACAAAACGTATGCAGTTAACCAAACTAAGGACTTTCGATCTGATCTTATATGATCTTCTCATCTTATCCACCTAGGTGTGAAGCAAGCGTGTTGTGAGTTCCTCGAGAAGCAACTCGATCCCTCCAATTGCTTGGGCATCCGGATCTTCGCTGAGAACCACAGTTGTGATGCGCTGAGTCAAGCGGCGGAGATGTACACGTACAAGTACTTTGAAGAGGTCACCAACCACGATGAATTTCGCACGCTTAAACTCAAAGATGTGGAGACACTGCTAAAAAGTGATGAAATACAAGTAAGAAGGACTTTTTAATAGCATCGCATTACTATAATTTTGCTTTTATGTTGGATTCGTTGTTCCTAAGCTAAATACTTTTATTTTCAATCGGTCGTGATAAGATTGGATTCTGTCAATTTGGAACAATACCCATACATGATTTACCGGTAGTTTCGCTCCATCAGTTTGTGTCGTTGTGTAATGTCGCTCACAATGACAATAAAAACAAGTATTGTTTTGCTATATGGAAATGACTGATGTGCATGCCCTACTTTGACCCCAGGTGGCGTGCGAGGAGCCTGTGTTTGGCGCGGTGACCACGTGGGTCAAAATGGCGGCCACAGAGCGAGAGAAGCACCTGCCCACGCTGCTCAAGCACGTGCGTCTGCCTCTGCTGTCGGCCAAGTTCATTACGGACAACATCGACGAAGAGGTAAGGATGTCTTCCACCTTTTCAACCCTCTTTATCTCTCCCTTCACCCGCCCCCTCCCATACTACTAAATCATTCCTTTCCCAATCATAGATAAAGAGTTAAAAGGGAGACTCTATTAGCTCTCCCTCCCCTCTGAAATGTCGAGGACAGGGAAGGGCGTTTCTATCCCCACTTTTACCCTTAACCCCCCTTACCTTCGAATAAACGTATCGGATATCTATCTAATCATTTTTATGGCCCGCCTGACTATAGTCAGAGGGCCATATAGGTTTTGCCCTGTCCGTGCGTGCATTTTCTGTTTTCACCGGAAATGGTATCTATGGGTATCAACACCAAATTTTGGTATAATTGAAAGTTCTGAGTTCGAGGTGGTGTCCGTCCGTCCGTCCGTCCGGCGTCCGTCCGTCCGTCCGTCCGACGTACGCAAAATTTTGTGTAATGAACTTGTCCTAGGGTTTTCAACCAATCGACCTGAAACCTTTTGGATTCGATTATATATATATTGGAGATGTGCAACTCCCCTTGTGACCGACCTAGCACTTCCGGTTTGCCCCCGGGGGTCATAGAATATGGCCCCACACAACATTTCAATGATTTTTCTTAGTTTTGTGTAATAAACACGTCCAAGTGGGTTCAACCGATCAACGCAAAACATTTTGGAATAGATTACATCTTTATTCAAGATGTGCTGCTACCCTTATTGACCGACCTAGCTCTTCCGGTTTGCCCCCCCCCCGAGGGGGGGGGGGGGTCATAGAAAATGTAACTTGTACATCTCCCCATTGGAACAACCATGTCCTTCCGTTACAGCGCTTCAACTTTTTTTGAGTCGGCACGTATAGAAATGGTTAATCGTTGTATAGTATGATGGTATACATACCCGACATCCGGTTCGGCGCTCGATAAATGTCTCGAATATCGCAAAATTTCTCGAAAGCCAAGCCGTAACGCCGCTTCAACTTTTTCGAGTCGGAACTTATATAGATGGTTTATCGTTGTATAGTATGATGGTATACACACCCGACATCCGGTTCGGCGCTCGATGAATGTCTCGAATACCGCGAAATTTCTCGAAAGCC
>LQRL01151256.1:4886-32922 GCA_001703475.1 Hydroides elegans
ATCAATTAACCATTTTTAGAAAAACTTGCTGTGCTGAGTGCAAAAAAATCTCTCAGCTATTTAGTTGGATCTCGACCATTTTATTAAGTGCCTATACATGACATTGACCAGTAAATACTTGAGATTGCCGGTGCAAAAATCTTCATTCAAAAACACTTGTAAGTCTTTAGTCACACATTCTGAGTGTAAGAGGGGTTAAATTATGTACCATGTTCATTTTCGATCTTACACACTTCAGTCACATTTATTGTGTTAAATTTCATACCATTTTTATATAATCGTATTCGAAGATCTACTTTGCATTTATTTGTAAAGTACGTTGACAAAGGGACACAAACTTACCATTTGGTCAAGGACAATGTAAAGATAAAAAAATAATAAAAATAATGTTATAATATAAGCATAACTAAAAGCAATAATAATAAAACAATAAAACCCAGCAAAAACAACACTTTTGTGCCAAGTTGTAATTGCACTGACCATAATAGAAAGAGTAAAACATAGCATGCTTATTTGTTTTTCTTTTAAATTAGAAAATGAAAAAAAAACAACAACAAACAATTTCAAATTTTGATTTAGAGTATTCCTGTGGTTCTTTGCGGACGATGCTAAGCAGGAGTTGCCCAGGGTCTGGGAACCAATGTTTTGGGGTCGAGTCGACCCAGGTCGAGTTTTCAAATAAACGGTAAGTAAACTGTGCTCTTTTGTTTTTGGCATACATGTACTAAAACCTAACTCAGTCGGTCGATTATTATTTCGTCCCTTCTAGGTGAATAAAACCTAAAACCCTTGAACCTGTTTGCTGAGCATCAGTTTCGCTTTTGTTACATGTTGATATACGGCCCTGATATAGATGCGGGTATAGATGATTGAAGGGGCACCCCACACCGAAGTTTCAAAAAAGTAATCAGTGAACAGTGAACATGAAACTCATTGAAAGTATAAAATACAATAAATAATCAAATATCAAAAACACTAGGTTATCCTCAAATTCTTGTAGCTGTCGGGTAGTTTTTGACAGGTTGCAGTAGGAATACCTTTTCTGAGGAAAAAACTCTCGGGTGCTCTTTATTTCTTAAACACCTTTATTTGTGTTGGTTGCAGTGATTGAAATTGAAGAATCCCCGGGGCAGTAATCCGAAAAAGAGCACTTTAACAGCACTTTAAAATTGGAAAACATAGAAAATTAAATTAGAATCCGTCGAAGAATCCGTCTTTCTCAAAACGTCGTTCTCACATCGTCTTTTTCATAACGTCTTTCTCACAACGTCTTTCTTCTAACGTCCTTCTCACAAGGTTTTCCTTACATTTTCGTAGTCCTCAAAACATTACGGTATACGAGTAATCTTTATCCAAGTCCTCAAATGACCATTTTTCGAACATTTGTCACAAGTACAATCGTTAAGATTTTTCAAAATTTATACGAATAAAATCTATCGAGGCATAACTGAGAACTAGGCCGTACAAACTTCCATAAAAAATCACACTATGTCACCAAAATCACCATTTTTCCAAAATTGGCCTAAATTGCATTTTGATTTGCAAAAATAATACGCCTAGGCACAGCTTATATATGCTCTGCCCATGTGCTAAAGGAAAAAATCCATCGAAGCATATCCGGGAACTCGTCCGTACACATAAGTGCACCCAGGTGTCGACAGACGGACAGACGGACACACGATTAATTGATTTTATAATCCCATTGAACGTATAAACAATTTTTTTATAACTCAATTATTTGTTGTAGTGACGGACGCACAGTACTGAAATCTATGGTCCTCCGCTTTGCGCTAACGCGGCGGCGGAAGACTAATAAAGCAATATATTATATAGCAATAAACATTCTGTAATATCTTTCTGTTTTTTTTTCGCAGTCTTTTTTTTTCTAAGGAACATTGTATAAATTTAAATGCATGCTTAAAGTTCGTTGCGGTATGTTTCATGGTAGAGTACTTAAACTTCATAAAATATGTTTTTACCTTATATTGCAGGGAAGTGCAACCAGACACCAAGTACACCGGTCGGCGGAGACCGACGGCTTTCTGAGTTAAATTTAATTTTGATTTTATTTGATAGAGATTAGATTAATGGTTTGTCAGATAAATGGCATTGTAGTGAAATGTTTATTGTAATTCTATTCGATAGAAGATCGCTTTCATTTAATTCATTCATTTAATAATTTTTTAAAACTAAAAACCAAAATAATGACCCAGTATTCATAACTTATTGTATTTTGTTTAGTTATGTGAGTATACAAAGGAATATATCAAAATTTATGTTTGATTTCTTATCGAATTTTCATAGTTTATCGATTATATTGATTTATTGTTGAACTATTTTGCCTTTAAAATCGATATATATGCCGCGGGTTATTAACCGATATAATAGGGTTTATGCAAAGGTACTGTTAATACATTGATTTTCAAAACATAATCAACCTTTTTTCCATGTAAATAATAGAACAATTCGGAGCTATATCATGTGATGATCCCATTGTTCTGTTTAGAGGACTAAACCCACTATAATGCCAGCCATTTCGTGTACAGGACCTTAACAATAGAAGGATTCAAATGATTAATCATTACTTACAACTAATTACATTCAAATATATTTCAGGTTATAAACATCATTTGACGAATGAATAATACACATGATATCGAATAATTGCTAATAGTGTGTGCTGCTAGTTGACATTCTTCTTATAGATCATCAAGCAAGTTTGAAATGGCGACGTTCACATGTTTATATTTAACTGATTGACCAGGTTGTGAATTGTCACATATTGTGTTCTCTGATAGACCGTGAGGTGAATAATCAGATGCGATATCATCTGTGAGTCTGTTCCAGGGTGAACTATCTGTTTTTTCTTCGGATAATTCACTATCTTGTGAACTGCCACATGCGGTGTTTAGTTGAATAAGGTATGATACACCGCGTGATGAGTCACTTGCGGTTTCATCTGTCACACCTGTTGCAGCGCGAAAAGTCTATTTTCTCAGTTTCAACTAACCGAGTCATAAAATCATTATGGTAATCCAATTGCTCCTGAGAGTACTGTTTAGCACAGTTGCATGCTTCTCCGTCGTGCAAATAACGCAGATTGTCCTTGTCTTTCAGCCAGGCACTCATCTTCTCGATGAGAGCCAGTTTGATTTTGCGTTTCCTGCAACATACGTCTTCTTCTCCATTACACTCATTACAATACAGAAGTGTTTCTTTTTGATCATGCCAAGTCAGCATCGCCTTTTTGACTAAATTTGACCTAAATTCATCGATGATGCAGTGAGCTATGGCATATTTGCAATACGTGTCAATGATGCTATCAGTACAATGCAGCGAACCAAAATCCAAATCTTTCCTGATTTTGTCTCTTTTCTGGTGAACTTGTTTCAATCTATTCAAAAGACAGTTCTTCAACGAATGAGAAGTGATGTAATCTTCAATGGCGAGATCTTCGACGACTCCGAATCTGACCATATCGAACTCGGGTGCGCACACACCAAACAGGCGTATTGCTTTGGCAGTTATGAAACCCTGGCGGATGGGTTCGGGAAGGGACTTCATAACGAGCGCTTCGGCATCGCAGTAGGATTGAGTGAAAAGAGTGCCGTTGCCATACGCATATCTATCCGCTTTGGCTATCAAATTTAATGAATCACATCTCAGCCCAAAAGGAAAATATTTTTCTCTTTTTGTTGGGAATGCAAGGACAATGTCGACATATACATACAAATGCTTGAACTCTGTTCCTTTCCAGAGAAGTTTTATTCGTGAAACTTTGGACATATATTGAAATAGAATGTTTACGATGCCATGAGTTTTATCTTTATTCCTTTCGTTATAGTGGAGACATTCAACAGCGAAGGCGTCGTAGAACTCACGTGCAACCAGAACCACGATCAAATTGCCCTGAGAGTTACACAATGATTTCCATTTACTGTTTCTTGATGGTTTTACTGCTTGATTTTTAATTTCAAGTTCATTCAAATCATTTATGGCAAGGACGGCATCAAACTCATTGGGACCGAAACATTTGCAATTATCGCGCATGCTTCCACTCAATGTATATGTAAAGCTCATATGTGATTGAACATCAGAACGTGAGAAATTGATTAAGAACTCATCAAATACATTTTTGATTGCATGTTTCATATCACGTATTTCTGAGAAGCACGCTTTCATGAAATGTTGATTGTGTTTCACTGCAAACAGCGCATTACGCTTGTAATCCTGTGCATCTCGAGCCCAACCTCTATCAGCTGGTATTTTGTTTGAAATATACGTCTTGAATTGAGCCCATTCACATAAATGAAAGTATCCATGTTCACGTTGGCACGTACAGTGGCATGGCTCTCTAGTTTCCTCATCTCCAGGATATGTTTGTTGACGAATAGATAGGATTTTAAGAATATCTCTTTTACACCCGTAGTCACATGCCTGTTCAATGGGATTTCTGAAATTCCATTTAGTTGCTAGATCAACCTGACATCGAAACAAATATTGACATTTGAGTGACGAGTTCCGTGCAATGACACAATGGGCAACCGTTTCTCCATCCAATGAATCATTCGGGTTAGCACCATTGTCTATCATCATTTTTAACACGGCCGGAGAACACAACGTTCCGGCTAATGCAAGTGTTTTACCCGAAACGGTAATGAGACCCTTCACAGTCAAAAGCATTTTAAGGATGTGTGTCGCATTAACAGTGTTATCCAAATCATAGCAATGTATAAGATTATTGCATAAAAAACGGTCCAATACACTTAATCCAAAGTCATCTAGTTTGTAAATAGAGTCTCCAAGTTGTGGATATTTTAGGAATTCACGTAAAACGTGAGTTGTAATATCAATGTTATAGCTCAACCCTCTCATCATTGAGTGCAGTATAGAAAGACCATTTATCTTCCGGCCTAAATCTATATTATCCTGCTTCAGAAGCAGCTTGGCGGCGGTCACTGATCGTAACGTTTGAAAAACCCACCCCAGAGCCCTAGAACACGGGTCATCTTCGGGATCCCTTTTGAATGTTGGATGCTGCAGAATGCGGCGCATGATGCGCACGGGCTCGTCCTCCACGTAGTCGCCGCGCTCATCTTTGCTATCCCTAGCATACATAGCACATAATTCCAATGGCGGCAAGAATGCAGGCTCGTTAGCATTGCAGTTGGGATCTTCAAGCAATCTTTTCGCTTTGTCAAATTCACTATGATAAATTGCGTCACTTAGAGCCATATTTTTATTTATTACCAAATATGAAATTATAGTTAGAAATTATTATTTGATTATTTGTCTTGGTCTTTGAAATTCGGTGATAAGCTATAGCCTGAGTGTTTAATAACTCACGAGTATTTTGAAAATTGAATCACTTTTATTTGTTTAAGCATCATTTATCGCACGCATATTCCTATGAAATGTATATATGTCCCTCATAACTAATTCATTTTATCCGTTTGAATATAAATATACGTGATATTGTTCCGAACTCATAATGCATGTCCTCATTTTTTGTCTATTTAATAAGTGATTATGATGTTTTGCGATCACACAGTACAAGTTTTAATTATACATCTGAGCAAGTCTCCTTATGTTTTATATCTTCCAGTCAACACGAGTACTACAAAAACATATCACTTCCTAATTCACGATAACATCCCATTCGAGTACATCGTTATATAAGTATAAGGGCTATTCCATTCAAATTTGTCAATGGACTGACGTTATGTGATGAATAGTAGAGTAGACTTTTGATATTTATTCAATAATACGGTGACAAAACCCTACATTAATATTGCTTTATATCAATATGGCTGATAAATAAACTAAAAATGAGCTTTGTGAGCATATGAATATTTCACATTATTCTATACACGTAAACATTTTAAAAGTGTTATAATAATTTATCTTTCAGGTTTTGTGGTTTAATAAAATGAGATCGACTAGTCTCAGTGTTGTTCTGTGAAAAAAAGTTTGCCATCAATAGGATTGTTTTAGTCAAGTGAAATTCATGTCACGTAATTAACGAACTCAAAAAAACACCGATGATTTCAATAAGCGGACTGTTTAAAGAATACACAGCCTTTAGATTTTGTAACGTACGTTAAGAAAATAAACATCGATTTGTTTTGTTCCTGTCATATATTCTTTTATATGTATAGTTAATGACTAATCACATCTAGAAATATTATTAAATAGCCGATTTGAATGAAAAATAACCAAATTTCCACCTCAACTGGTTTGTAGCAATAACAACCGACTCAATAAATTGAGCAGGCTCTGTTTTCTTATTGGTATAGGTTATACCATGTCCATTTCATGTAACGTCCATAACGACAACGTTTTTGAAATATATTTTGGGAAAAATGATAACAAATTTGGCAAAATCTAAATTGTTGTGAGAAGAAAAATCATTAAATTTAATGCGAATTGTTATTAAAACAATCTTTCTGGCGGCTGTCTGTCATTTTGAATACATGTCTCCTAACGAAAACATAACGTGCAAAACGATGGAATAGCCCAAAGGTTAGAGAAGTGCATGGTTCAGTCAGACGATCGAAACGTAGTCGAAATGTAAGCATGTGCTAGGCAAAAATGAGGCCTTTTCAATAGCAGCTATCCGCATGACGTCATACACCAGCTTTTTAAAGGGCTAAAATGCATTGGGTGGCCTAAGCTGCATATCTACTATCCTTTCATACCAATTTCTTTGTAGTTTGAACATGAAAATGCGGGAATTTGATCAGTTTATAACATTTTCAATTAAAATAATCCCCATTCGAGCCTATCATTGGTATCATTATCCTGTTACAAATTTAATTGAGAATTTGTAAGCTGGTTAATCCGGAAATAAGATAAGCTATATAATGCCTTCTTCCCATAGTTTTTCGTAAAAAATGTACAGCATCTTATCGTATCGCCAGTCCTCGCTATCCAATTTAGTTTGGCCATGAGATGTCATACTATATTTCCAGATACTTTAATCTAGATTCGTTTCACATATTTGAACGCCTGTTTTATCGTCCCATTTGAACGTTAAAATGAAAATGGCGCTATACTAAAGAGTAAGACTTAATGAACATGTACAGGTATTTATTTTCTGTGCAGTTTCATTCAGTGTTTGTTTCTAATCCAAATATAAGGATTGTCATTAATCCATCGTAAGATAACACAAAATTTGTATGGATTGATATTGCATCAATAAATTAAGGATATGAACCAAAAAAATATTGTTTTAAATTCGGAAAGGATGCTGTGAATATTCCGATCTGTATGTAATAAAATATATAACCGAAAAAATTGTCCATGAACAGTCGATTTTGATCGAGCAATTATCAAAAAATATTCAAATCCTTGCTTTTATATGTCACTTTCGTAATCCTTATGCAAAAAAGTTTAACTATAAGGTCAGATCCCCCGTGAACTTCAACAATTCGTATATGCAGGATGGTCAGTTTAAACTAAAATTAACCTTTTATTTTGCAAATAAACAAGGGCATGTGATGGAAGAAAAACAGAGTAACATCTTACATCATCACTCACTTCTTTCTGAAGACATCTCTTGAACTGACAAGACCAGTTGGCAAAAGTTTTTAAATTAAAGAAGATATGCTTTTATAAGCACGGGTTCATATAACACATCCAAAATGCTTTTGAGAGGCAACTGACACGGCAAGTGAAGCAAAAAGATAATTTTATTACATTAAAGTATGCTTCTATAAGCACATTAAAGATACTTTTGAAACGCAGCTTACAACGCCAGTGAAACAAATATATCATTTAACTTACATAGCAAATATGCTTATATAAGCACGATTACTTTTTTAAGCCAAATCGAAATGCACCAGGCTCCCCAGATAAGTGTTAACACATCTCTATTAATTTGCTGATTAATATGCTGAAATAGCATGATTGCTTATAAATATTCTTATATAAGCATGAATGCTTATGAAATCACGTTCCAAATGTTTTTGGAGGGCAGCTGACGAGACAAATGAAAAAAAATATTTCAATTATCTAAAAAATAATTTGTGTATATAAGCATGTTTGCTTATATAAGCACATACCACGTATTTAAATGATAATATATTATATTATCACCCACATTTCATCATCTGAATATGAACTTTTTGCTAATTTTTAAAGTGCTCCGAAATCAACAATTTTCAACCGATCGAGATGACACTATAACGAGGCACGACTTCACACCTTGGTTTATACATGTATAAAATTTGAAAGCTCTAGCTTAATTGCTTCAGACCAAACTCGCCTGCACAAAGTGCTTGGCATCTGTAACAAAAGTTTAAAATCAACAATTTTTAAAGTGTTCCAGAATCGACAATTTTCAACCGTTCGAGATAAAACTATAAACTTTTTTTTTAAATATAAACTTTTCGCTACTTTTTAAAGTGCTCCAAAATCGACAATTGTTAACCGATCAAGAAGACACTATAACGAGGCACGACTTCAGACCTTGGTTTATACGTGTATAAAATTTGAAAGCTCTAGCTCAACTTCTTCATATCACACTCGTCTGCACAAAGTACCCAACATCAAACAGGACAGACAGACAGACAGACAGACAGACAGACAGACGGACAGACGGAAAAGCTCAACCCTATATCCCCTCGTTTTCATGGGGGATGATAATGAAACTCAAGCAAAAATACAACTCAATATAACCCCCATATAGATATATGATTTATGAAATTGTTAATGTTACGAGTAGTGCGGAGGAGCATGTCAATATGATTATAAACCAGTCGAAACCGCAAGCACTGAGTTTAAATGAAATAACTGAAGCTACATGAAGTGACAGTACGTTGCAATGTGTACTTCAGTTTATTCAAAATGAAAAGTGGGACATTGACAACTTGCCATTTCCTGATGCCGATGTAAATGTGCTTAAAATCATGAAGCACATCAAACACGAATTCGCATCAGTGGGTGGCAACTTGTTACTGCAAAACCAAAGAATTGTGATACGACCCGCATTACAGGAGTGTGTTATCGAGTTAGCACATGAGGGGCGCCAGGGTAAGGTTAAAACCAAACGCCTATTGCAATCAGGGGTGTGGTTTCCTTATATGGATTCAAAATGGTGAGAAAAAGAGTGTATGCAATGACTAGCATCTACGCCTCAAACTAAAACGGGAACCATTGAAAATGTCGATTCTGCCCGATAACCCATTGGAAAATATAATTGTGGACTTTTGTAAAATAGGGAATGAGTATGCTCTGGTCATTATCGATGACTACTCCCGATATCCAGTCGCGGAAATACTTGTTAGGGGTTCGAAAAGTGGTCAAAACGGACAATGGTCCGCCATCAAATAGCGAGAAATTCGCACAATTTGCGAAATACATGGGGTTTACTCACAGGAAAATCACGAGGCCAACGGTGAGGCCGAGAGATTCATGAAAACTTTCAAGAAAATGTTAAAATGTCTTTCAATTCTTATATCATGTTAGAAAACGATTCGAAAAATTAGCTCAAGATGAAACAATGTACAGAAAACAAACGCAGTATCAAAGAAAGCAACAAAGAACTAGGCGATAGCGTTTTGGTTAAACAAAGGAAAATCAATAAATTGGCACCGCCTTTTAACCCAACGCCCATGATTGCTGTAAGAAAACCCAAAGCATGATAAAAGCGAAATCAGATTGCAAAACCATAACACGCAATTAATCTCACTTAAAATAAGTAAGCATTTCTCGAGAAAAAGGGGAGGGAGTGAATGAAAACAAGCAGGTGCATGAAACACGCGATCCAACAAGGATCTTTTCCAGCCGCCTATGACCGATTATAACACAAGGGAAAAGCACGGTCATATAACCACACGCTGCTCTCAGTGACAAATAAAACCACCAACACGTCTGCTACAGCAGATGTAAACAAATACACGTGTAATTGTGTGTTTATGCGTATTCACTATAGTTGTAGTTTGTATATCTCATAAAGTATGTATATCTTGTATAGTAAACATGAATTGGGAACGAATAAATGTTTAGTAATGGGGCTAAAATATGATAATCGAATTGGGTTATTTTATTTTTAATCATTTGTTATATTGTAAATTGAAACGTTTATCAAAATTTGGTGTTGTTATGTAAAATACATTTACGATGAAAATATAACTTTGAAGGAAGGGATGTAATGTCTTCATTTAATTAACAATATACTATACATGCATATCTATCATTAAAGTGCATTATGTTATCATCACTATCAGCAATGTATCATATGAGTACATGTATGTAATAATACCGGAAACCGGATCTGAAATGCATTGGGGATTTAAGAGGCATGTAGATAAAAAAAGGAATAGAAACAAACAACCTGCGTTATCTTTGAATGTCAACACTACAGTCCGTCCGTTTGACTGTCCGTCCGTCTGTCCGTGAGTACCTTGTGAAGGCTAGATCGGTAGTTGTAACATTTTTGAATCAAATATATAATTGATTGGGGTGGAGGCTTTTGATCAAACTCACGCCACCAAAGTCTTATTTTAACATTTGCATCATCACACAAAATAATGATGACTGAAGATAGACCATCGCGTCTGCGACAAAGGGAGGCAACGCTGAATCGGGCTCGAGATTATACACAGGCAGCTGTTTTTTTCCGTACAGCGGTCAAAGCCGTAGTAAACTGGACCTACGAACAGCCCGTTGCATTGAAATGATACGGTGAAAGACCCGATGCATCCATTTTAGCTGTAGTGCAAATAAAGCGTCAACGGGCCTATATTTTGGCGCATAAATATAATTGTTGGGAACATAGAATTAAAATGGACGTTGCATTCAAACACAGATCAACACCCAAAAGCGTTCAGTAAATAAAAAAGATGACTCTAAAACGACGGCTCGGAGAACAAAGCAATCCGTGTTATGTAGAATCTATATATAAGACCAATTGACCGCTTCGACAGGGTTTTTTAAATGGTTTGGGATGCCATCTGATACGGCTGCAAGTTACAGCTCCGGCCAATATTTTAACAAAATTCTTATGACTGTTCCGTTTACTACCATATGTGAATAATGAACGCATAAAGGCAAATTACTTAGGCCTTATAGTTATCATAAACAATTGAGAATAATTGTGCTTTTACAAAACGATTCACAATCGATAAATTGAAGTACATGTTTTGTAAATTTCAACAGGGTCGACTAGATAGTTATATTCATATTAAGGATCATAACATTGACTTAATATATTTCATTTTTGCGGAGGCGGTTGTTATTTGACTTTAATGTTACGGGAAAAAGATAATCAACAACGTGAATAATCGTGTTTCAATTAGGGGAACTTTTATTAACTATATAAATAGCATAGTTATTTGGGTAGAGTTGACTTATTTCTAGTTCCTTTTTGCGAAACAAAAAGCAAATGATTTGACTGGAACACAAGATAGTGAAACAAACTGTTTTCTTCTATTATTTTTAGGTTTTATTAAGAGAAACAGTATATTGTGCAAAGTTGAAATAGCAACACAGATACAAAACATTTACATATAATATTAAAATCGTGCACCAGATTTTAACTACCTACATACATGATCTAAACTCACACGGCTCAATCGATTCATTATAGAACTAATATAAATTACTGTTTTTCATAAATTATGAAATTAAACCTTTAGCCTATTACGTTACAACTGCAGTGCTGGAACCGCCACAAAATCATTGCGCAATTTAAAAACTGTTTTTCGGAATCAGTTCATTATATAGTATTAACGTGAATAAATAGATTATGAACAAATATAAATCCATATTAGTCTTGATAATTATAGTAAATAAGTGTTTAAGGCAGTGTGACTTACAAAGAAACAAAACTCTCTAACGAAAAGTCAAAGTAATTTTGTTTTGAAACGTTAATGTTATCAGTTATGTAAGACATGCCTCATTTTCTCGGCTTACCCGTTAAAGGTTGAAAATCACAGGAAGAAAAAAACCTTGTTTCATCTTTTTGACGTAACACTGTGCGAAAACGAGGAAACAACGTGAAAACCACAAGTTAGCAAAGTGAATATTTTTTTTTATATTTGACAATAATAATGAAAGGCTAGTTTCCTCGTTATATCTTTGTTATTTCACTTTTGCGTTACAGTAATAAGTGTTGTTGTTTTTCCCTTAAACTAAACTATCCTTTTTATGTGTCTAGATCTGGCGACCAGGAACTGAACCACCATAATATGCGACTCAAATGATGGCCATGTTTGATACTGCATCACCAAAATTTATGTTCCAATGAAAATATATGTACGTGCCATGCTTTTGCTGTGAAGAATAAAAAGTAGTTCAAAAAATGGACGCGCATTCGGGTGGCTCATTTACTGGTCGAAAGGTCTATCTCTTGAGACCACCGATTGATTCATGGTGGGAAATATTTGCACGAGGGAATAATAAAATCATATCTAATAAGCTGCACACAAGCTGGTTGGTAATTGATTCAGCAAGGTTTGATGAATGTCTCTGATATACGATATAACCCCTATTCTATTTCCAACACTATGTAGCTTGATTGGTTTCGCTCCAGGAAATATCATTTTTCAACATTTTGTTCAAATAAAAATCAATAAAAATCAAGGTATAAATATGATTCTCAGTTGATAAAATCATCCGTATAACCATTATCAGTTTGGTCATGAACAATAAAAAAAACAAGAAAACCGTGATTAGAGTGTAATGATTCGAGATTTCTGTGCGTCTATTTATTAAACATATCTTGGAAACTAAAAAAAAAAACTTTACAATAACTTTCTGATTATAGGATCCATTATATTGATTACTGTTTTTCATGCTTCAATAAAAAAACACACCTACATGTATGTGCAAATTAATAAATTTAAATACGTTATTCAACAAATTGAGGCTTAATATTGTAGATATTTTCAAGCAATTTCCATGAGGTAACAAACAAGTTTTGATTTTCATAACTATCTCAACTAGAGACTCTCAATGAGTAGCAGGATTCCGCGTGATCTGGTCTTTGGCGTGAAGGGAATTGTACAATCACATTATATATTTATTATTTGTCCGGGTTGTAACGGCGAAATAAATTAAAGTTATTGCATCAATTAAGTTCATTATGCATTGGTACTAAATTACATGTTGTTTTAATGAAAAAATGTGATATACATATTTAATATGAATATTCTACCCCGTTAGTCATATTGTTAATCTCTTATTTGCAATATACATGTACAATAGACTCTTCTTATTATAAACCTGGAATATGTTGTAGGTAAATGAAAATATTTCACTCAATAAATCAATAAGACTAAAAACCGAACAAGTTCTCGAAAACATAATATTTACGCATTGCCTATAATTAACACACGGTTTATAAATATAACGTTTCAACAGATCACTCGTATAGAAAAGCAGGGCTCAAGTAAACTTTTGAAATTATTTTTTCACTCAAGGATGCCATGTTAAAGGAAAGTAAGACACTTGATAGCAATGATCAATGAGATTACTGGGATAGGAAGGTCCCCATTTTTTTACGTAAATCGTATCAAGGCGCAATCAACTCGGGAAGGATTCGAACCCGGGACCTTGAGATTTACAGGCGAGCGCTATACCACTAATCTATGGTTTTGACTCTTTAACATAAATCAATATATAAATGAATACAAACTGTATGATGCTTTCATTGAAAATTAGTCAAAAATTCTGAGCACACCCTTACGACGGACACATGCAAGATTTGTCCACATACATGTATATAGATACAGTCAGTATAATCTGCATGCTCACGAATTGCTGTGATCATCATAGCTCCTTCGATATATTTGGATGTGGGGCCTGTTTTTATCCACTTAAAAAATATAATTTTTGATTGGCATATTGATTTGTTTGTAGCACTCGCATGATAGAGATTCAAGAACAACATTCGAATAGGGCCATTGAATTACTCGCTCTTCCCGATGACACACCTTGCTATATTCTCGATGTCGGGTAAGCTTGCATTTGATATGTTTTGATTCACTGTAAATGTTCACCTAATAGGGTGGTAGGAAAGAATCCCCCATGAAAATATTCAGGTGTGTGCAAAAAAGAGGGGGTTTAACCCTAAGGTTATGAGGGGGTTCGTTCCGGTTTCCATCTTTAAACCGCCCCCAGCCATGAGCCGCCCTCTGCTATAAAGAAAAAAACAGACATTTTATAATGCCGGCACATTTAAAATTGTTCCAACCTTTAAGCAGTCCTCACCCATAAGCCGCACAGATTAAACATATTCAGGACAAAAGCACATTATATAGTATATTCACAACCTTTCCTTGTGTTTATTCAAATGTTATACGTGCTATCGGCACTCCAAAGCATATGATATGACAAGCATATGAACTTCTGTTTTATTGTGAAAAATACAAGAAACTAGGTAAGCTTTGATGTGTTTGTTTTTTTTCTTTGATAAATGTTTCTTCTGCAGTGATAAAGTGGACGTCTTTGACGGTTTTGGATGTATGGCTTTTTGTTATATGTGTTTCGGTACTTAGGAATAATAATTGAGGTTTTCTTTGTAAAAAAAACTTCAGGCCAATAACGAAAAAAAATTAACCCTTATTTCATGTTTGACGTTGTTTTTATAAAGGAAACATATGACGCGTCTCAGGGCTTTCCACTTGCCGCATTTTTACGATGACTCAATAATTACGTCACAATGCAAATTTTCATGCGTAAGCGCATCTATTGCGTAGGTTTTATTCTTAACGTTACCCTCCCGGTTGGCATGTCGTTAGACGCTTTAAGTCAAGAAAATCCATATTTTGTTGGTTTAGAACAGTGCGCTTGGTATTATCAATCATTTCAATTTAAGAATATAAACACAAAAAGCATGGGAGGGACTTCAGGCTTTGCCTTCGGTCCCTCCCGGACGGTCTCCCTATGGGCAAATATTTTACGGTATTTTCCTGAAAACATGAAGTATCATTACATGTTAAGGGATGGGTCGGGGTCAGATTTTTGGCCCGTGATATGAACCCTGCCCCGTCGCGGTGCCTCGTCGATAATCCGTTTATTGCTGTTACACTGAACCTTGACATAAACTATATTTTAAATTGTACGATTTCTTTCAAGATTAGAAATCCGAATTAATTGAAAACACAATTATCCTATATCACTCCACAAATAGATGTATAAATAGGTCACATGTGAATAACTTATATCTTTGTTAAATATTTGCATGATCTTGATTAATTTATGAACGTTTGTGTTGCTGAAAATAAAGACGGAGCCCCGAGGCTGAAATTTCATCGACGGGGCCCCGGTGTTTCGGGCCCCAACCTATCCCTAGTCCTGATCCAACGCTTTCCAGATCCTCGATCAGCTTAGACCGTTTTACACTAATGACTATATACTTACAAGGTATCTAATTTGTCATGACCGAAGCACCTCTACTTTATGTGAGGGTAGCCTATATAAGTGCACTATAATCATGAAATCCTAAGCTATTCATAACTGACACATGCTGTGAAAACATCGATATCTTATTTAGGCTACCAACAGACATTATGAATGTCATGTAACACGAAAAATATGTAACATAAGATCCTCAACAAAAGACACGCTTCCAGCGTTTGACATTAGCGGTCGCATGGTCGCAAATGCGACTAACTTTTCGGCGGCGCAAGTAACTTATTAGAGTTAGTCGCACACTCTGCAACAAAAAACTCTTTGCCTGACATTAGATCTTGTATGGTGGTTATTTTATGCCTTTGTTTTCGTAAGCGCTTTCGGCGCTCGCTTATATGTTCAAACAGGGAACAGGACAATTCCCCCTGGACGATTTCCCCCGGACCATCCCCCCGACAACTCCCCCGTGGACAAATCCCCCCGTAAGACAATTCCCCCCTGCGCAATTCCCCCCTAAAATATTTTTATAAGTTGCTCAAAAATGTTTGAAAAAGCATTTTAAAGCATTTTAAGATTAAAATACGTTGAATTATAATGTTATTCAACCATTTATTAGATTGCAATACGTAACAAAACCTGTCCTTCATTTGTATTCATTCATATATTTTCATTTATTATTTAATTTGAATGGGATATAATGCATATAATTCTTTATAATTCCAAGTTTATCATAAATCAGCCAAAAAGGAAACAAAGGATATCGAATCGACGGGAGTAAACAACAGAAACTATACTAAAATTACTAATATATATTATTAAAAACCTATATTTGTCGCAAGCCTTGTAGTTAAATTGAACTGATAACCATTCTTTATTCAATTAATGTCTTTTTGCTGACTAAGTCATAATTATTGTCAAATACATGCATATAATTTCATTCTTGTCACATCAATGCATTACTAATCTAAAATATGATTGTAAGGCGCTAGGGAAAACAACATGTAAGATCATGTTTAAAAGCGCTATGGAAGCACTCTCTATTGATAAATCAATAACAGTCAATAGTGGTAAAATAACCAACAATTTTGGAACAAATATTGTTTACAATTTTAAATTTTAAAAACTTAAAAATATATTGTTAAAGTCGTTGAAATTTATATTTATCAATTTTCGGGGGGAATCGCGCAGGGGGAATTGTCTTACGAGGGAAATTGTCCAGGGGGGAATTACCCGGGGGGAATTGTCCAGGGGGGATCGTCCAGGGTAAACAAATCAAGCGCATTTTAATAAAGAGTGCAAATTAATGCTTTTTTGCCCGGGAACATTTGACTGCGTAATCGGGTAATCAAATCAAACGCGTTTATTTAAGGATTGCAAATTTATGCCTTTTCACCCGGGAATATTAGACGGTGTTATCATGTAAACAAATCAAGCGCGTTTAAATGAAGAGTTTAAATGAATGCCTTTTCGCCCGGGCACATTCGACGGTGTTATCAGGTGAACAAATCAAGCGCATTTAAATAAAGAGTTTTATGAATTCCTTTTCGCTGGGGAACATTTGACGGTGTTATCGGGTAAACAAATCAAGCCCGGTTATATAAGGATTGCAAGTGTAGCCTACGTCTTTTCGCCTGGGAAGATTCGACGGCGTTATCAGGTATACAAATCAAGCGCGTTTATATAAGGAATGCAAATGAATGATTTTTTCCCGGGAATATTAGACGGTGTTATCAGGTAAACAAATCAAACGCGTTTGAATCAAGAGTCCAAATTAATGCTTTTTCGCCCGGGAACATTTGACGGCATTATCAGGTATACAAATCAAGCGCGTTTATATGCAAGGAATGCAATTGAATGCATTTTCACCCGAGAAAATTCGACGGCATGATCAGGTAAACAAATCAAGCGCGTTTACATTCGAATACATTCAAATTATTACATTTACCTTGCAAGTTCTTTTAATAGAAATGTAATTTTTAAAAATCAACAAATTCGGTTGACATTGAGTCTAAGAGAATATATATTTCGCAAATTAGTAACTGTTTTGATCTTGTTTTTATGCTTAAAGGCCTTTAAATTCGAACTAAAAGTTATTTAAGACTCGGTCTGCACAAATACGCGACTAACCGATTTAATGTGACTTTTCTATAACATATTCACAGCGATCAGTTGAAAATTGTTGATTCTGGAGGACTTTAAAAATTGTCGATTTTTTAACTTTTTTCAGATGCTAAGTACTTTGTGCATGCAAGTTTGGTGTGCAAAATTTAGGCTAGGGTTTTCAATTTTTATACACGTATAAACCAAGGTTTGAAGTCATGCCTGGTCAAGTTTCATCTCGATCGGTTGAAAGTTGTCGATTCTGGAGCACTTTGAAAAAGGGCGAAAATTATAATTCCGGAGCACTTTAAAAATTGTTGATTTTATTATTTTTCAGATGTTAAGTAATTTGTGCACGCGAGTTGGGTATGAAGGAGTTGAGCTAGAGATTTGAAATTGTATACACGTATAAACCGAAGTCTGAGGTCGTGCCTCAAGAAGATTTTATCTCAATCAATTGAAATTTGTCGATTCTGGAGCACTTTAAAAATTGTCGATTTTAAAACTTTTTTCAGATGCTAAGTACTTTGTGCATCCAAGTTTGGTATGCAAAATTTAGGCTAGGGATTTCAATTTTTATACACGTATAAACCGAGGTCTGAAGTCGTGCCTCGTCAAAGTTTCATCTCTATCGGTTGACAATTGTTGATTCTGGAGCTCTTTGAAAAAGGGGATAAGATATTATCATTTAAGTATGTATGTATGAGGAAGACAGTCAATATATGTCCTGTCTTTGCTAGCTGCCCAGTAGAAGTTCTGCCTCAACATAGTTTCATGTCGATCCATCAATCGTCTTATTCCTTGAATGGTGAATTGTGTTCAATGATGGAACAAACTGTGAATAAATCAAGCTAGAGTTCTAAAAAACACATATTGAAGGTGTGTCTCGTCCAAGTTTCATGTCGATCAACCACAAATTTTAGAAATGGCATCCCACATTAAAAGAAATAAGCTAGGGCTCATATTTTATATTCTTAAACATGATACATTTAAGCTGTGCCTGGTCAAGGTTTCATGTCGATCAACTGCAAATTGTCGAAATGGCGTCACATTTCGAAAAAATGTTATAAAAACGTTGTGAGAAAGACGTTGGGAGAAAGACGTTGTGAGAACATCATCTTTAAGAAAGACGTTGTGAGCAAGACGTTGAAAAGACGTTGTGAGAAAGTCTATTTCAGGAAAGACGTTGTGAGAAAGACCTTTTGAGAAAATTAACTTTAAGAAAAACGGTGTTCGAAAGACGTTATTCAAAATAAATTTTAAGAAAGACTTTCTGAGAAAGACGTTGTGAGAAATAAGTAATGAGAAAGACGTTTTGAGAAAGACGTTGTGAGAATGACGTTGTGGGAAAGACGTTGTGAGAAAGACGTTGTGAGAAAGATGTGACAAAATCAATTTAAAGAAAGACGTTGTGAGAAAGACGTTGTGAGAAAAACATTGTTGACTGAGACGTTGTGAGAGATGTTGCGTGAATTACATTGTGAGAAAGACGATGTGAGAAAGACATTGTGAGAAAGACGTTGTGAGAAAGACGTTTTGAGGAAGACACTGTGACAAAGACGTTGCGCAAAAGACGTCGTTTTCTCTTTGATTGTGCGTCTCCTTCAATTGATTTACTGATATTTAAGCTTAGGAAATGTAGAATTCGGTCCTATACTAAAACCTTTTTTTTTCATATTCGATATTTGGTGTATGAAAATTAGTTCGTTATTTCCAAGGAAGATTTCAATAAGTACTGACCATTCTGCATTGACGAATTGTTGAGGGCCTAGGGGGATCCAAGGTCACTGACCTTCTAGTTTTATTTTGATTTTATTGGTAAAAAGATTGTTGATAGACTGAATCTTAAGGTTTTTGCCAGAAAATAAAAATGGTAATAAAGTAAATGGTAAAAAAGGTATGATCACAAAGTGATAAGTTACCAACTAAATTGATCAGATAGTGCAAGGTATTGTATTCAGATGCATCAAATATCTATTTATGGACCTGTAACATTTGATTTCACTTTTAATACAGTCTTTCCAAGGAAGTGAAATCCTAACCTGTGACGTGAGAAAATTTGAAATATATCATCTGAAGAATCTAGATTAGCAGATAAAGTTTTAGCTTTTGTTTGGGCTTACATTATATGTAATGTCTCTTGACTGATAAAAGAAAATTTAAACGTAAATTCTATTATTAAAGTATCGATATAAGTTAAATTTCGTATATATTTCTCGATTAATTTGTGTGCGTGTCTTTGTTAAATAGCGGGGCGATTTATAAGGGATATAAAACTTCTGCATTTCTGAATTAGATGCGGTAATGTTGCAATCTTAGTGAAGTTTCTGTAACTCACACCGGAGTCAGTTATAATTATATTTCGCGCCGTACGGTTATTCAGTCAATGATGCTGTTTATATTGTTTCTCAAACGAAGAAAAGTTCCATGTTTCATTACCAAATATAATATGTGTAGTTGAAGATTATGTAAGTTAGCAAATAACAACCTTGAAAAATGTGTTTTGTTTGATTTCTATATACAATTTAATACCTATAATTGCTCACAGTTTATGTATTTCAATTAGAAATAAAACTATTTAATCAAATTAAACTAGTTTACCATTAATATCGACTATTTAATCAAATTAAACTATTTTACCATTAATATCAACAGGTGCGGGTAATACAATGGTACTGTTAGTACATCGATTTAAAGAAATGATAAGGATTTTTATGTGGAATGATACCTATTTTGTTTCATTTAGAGGACTAAAGACTGCAGGTTTATTTAATCGATATAAATATGGTAATAATATTTGATGTGTCAAAAAACGGCTTTTTGCAACATCGTACTTATTTACAACTTTATAATTATATTCAATTATATTTTAGTTGATGAAACGGGTTCGATAAATGAATAATACACATAAAAATTATTGTCCATAGCGTATGCTGTTTGTTTACCGTTCTTCTTAAAGACTATCAAGCATATTTGAAATGGCAACGTTCACACGTTTGTATCTAGCTGATTGACCAGAATTTAAATGTTCAAATGTGATGTTTTCTGATAGAGCATGAGGTGAAATTTTACATGCGGTTTCATCCGTTGCACCTTTGCAACGTGAACAATCCATTTCGTTTTCGGATAATTGTCTATCTTGTGAATGTTTAGATATGTTGTTCTCTTGCACAAGGTTTGGGTCAGAATTTGATGATAGACCGAGTGGGGAATCACATTCGGTTTCATCTGTCCAACTGCTCCAGAGTGAACTATCTGTTTCTTCTTCGGATGATTCACTATCTTGTGAACTGTCACATGCGGCGTTTAGTTGTATCAGGTGTAATAGACCGCGCGATGAATCACATGCTGTGTCATCTGTCACACTGTTGCAACGCGAAAAGTCAATTTTCCCAGTTTCAACCAACCGATTCAGGAAATCGTCATGGTAATCCAATTGTTCCTGTGAGTACTGTTCAGCACAGTTGCATGCATCTCCGTCGTGCAAATAACGCAGATTGTCCTTGTCCTTTAGCCAAGCACTCATCTTCTCGATGAGAGCCAGTTTGATTTTGCGTTTCCTGCAACACACATTATCTTTTCCTTTACAAAGAAAACGAGTACAATCCAGTAGTGTCTCGGAATTAGTATGCCAGACCGGCATCTTCTTGTTGACTAAATTTGACCTAAATTCCTCGACGATGCAGTGAGCTATTGCATATTGGCAATACGTGTCAATTATGCTATTACCACGACACAGCGAACCAAATTCTGAATATTTCCTGCCTTTGTCTCTTTTCTGGTGAGCTTGTTTCAATCTATTCAAAAGACAGTTCTTCAACGAATGAGTGGTGATGTAATCTTCAATGGCGAGATCCTCGACGACTCCGAATTCGACCACATCGAACTCGGGTGCGCACACACCAGACAGGCGTACTGCTTTGGCAGTTATGAAACCCTGGCGGATGGGTTCGGGAAGTGACTTCATAATGAGCGCTTCAGCATCGCAGTAGGATTCAGGGAATCCGACCCCGTTGTCATAACCATGTCTATCCGCTTTTGCTATCAAATTGGACGAATCTAAACTGGGCCCTAAAGGAAAATGTGTTTCTCCTTTTTTTTCGGGAATGCAAGGACAATGTCGACATAAACATACAAATGCTTGAACTCTGTTCCTTTCCATAGAAGTTTGATGCGTGATATTTTTGACATATATTGAAATATAATGTTTACGATGCCATGAGTTTATCTTTATTTTTTACGTTATAGTTGTGACATTCGACAGCGAAGGCGTCGTAGAACTGACGAGCAGCCAGAACCACGATGAGTAAGCCAGCAGTGTTACACAATGATTTCCATTTACTGTTACTTGATGGTTTTACTGATTCACCTAATATTGTCATTTCATTTAAATCCTTGATGGTAAGGACGGCATCAAACTCATTCGGACCGAAACATTTGCATTTATCGCGCATGCTCCCACTCAAAGTATATGTAAAGCCCATATGTGATTGAACATAGGAACGTGAGAAATTGTTTGAGAACTCATCGAATACATCTTTGATTGCGTGTTTCATATTACTGATTTCTGAGGAGCATACTTTTATGAAATGTTGATTGTTTTTCACTGCAAACAGTGCACTTCGCTTGTCATCCTGTGGTTTTCGAATCAAATCTCTATTAGCTGGTATTTTATTTGAGATATAGGTTTTGAATTTTGCCCATTCACATAAATGAAAATATCCGTGTTCATGTTGGCACGTGCAGTGGCTTGACTCTCTCGTTTCCTCATCTCTAGGATATGCATGTTGACGATTAGATAGGATTTGAAGAATATTTCTTTTACACCCGTAGTCATATGCCTGTTCAATAGAATTTCTATTATTCCATTTAATTGCTAGATCAACGTCACATTGAAACAGATTTTGGCATTTGAGTAACGAGTTCCGTGCAATGACACAATGGGCAACCGTTTCCCCATCCAACGAATCATTCGGGTAAGCACCATTATCTATCAATATTCTAAACAAGGCCGGAGAACACAACGTTCCGGCTAATGCAAGTGTTTTACCCGAAACGGTAATGAGTCCGTCAACTGCCAACAGCATTTCAAGGATATGTGTCATACTTACAGTGATATCTAAATCGTAGCAATGAATATCCGTATTGCATAAAAAACGGTCCAACACACTTAATCCAAAGTCATCTAGTCTGTATATAAAGTCTCCGATTCGTGGATATCTTAATAATTCACTTAAAATGTGAGTTGTTATATCAATTTTCGAACTTATCAACTCTTTCATCATTGAGTGCAACATAGGAAAATCCTTGTAATCTATCATGCCTAAATCTAGATTCTCCTGCTTCAGAAGCAGCTTGGCGGCAGTCACTGATTGTAATTCACAACAAACTGTCAACAGAGCCTCAGAACAAGCGTCTTTTGCGGGATCCCCTTTGAATGTCGGATGCTGCAGAATACGGCGCATGATGCGCACGTGCTCGTCCCCCACGTAGTCGCCGTTCTCATCTTTGCTATCCCAGGCATGCCGAGCACATACTACCAACGGCGGGTAGCGGACAGGCTCGTTAACATTGTAGTTGGGATCGTCGAGCAGTCTATTCGCTTCGTCCCAATCATCAGAAACAATTGCGTCGTATAGAGCCATATTTTAATTAATTGCCGAATATGAAATTATTGTTAGAAATTAGTATTTGATCAGTTGTCACAGTCTTTGAAATTTGGTGATAAGCAATAGCCTTAGTGTTTGATAACTCATGAGTATTTTGAAAATTGAATGACTTTTTTTGTTTTAGCATCATTTATCGTACGTATATTCCTATGAAATGTATATATGTCCCTCATACTTAATTCATTTTATCCGTTTGAATATAAATATATGTGATATTGTTCCGAACTCATAATGCATTTCCTCATTTTTTGTCTATATAATAAGTGATTATGATGTTTCGCGATCACACAGTACAAATTTTAATTATACATCTGAGCAAGTCTCCTGATGTTTCATATCTTGCAGTCAACACGAGTATTGCAAAAACATATCACTTTCTAATTCACGATAACATCCCATTCGAGTACATCGTTATATAAGTATAAGGGCTATTCCATTTAAATTTGTCATTGGACTGACGTTATGTGATGAATAGTAGAGTAAACTTTTGATGTTTATTCAATAATACGGTGACAAAACCCTACATAAATATTGCTTCATATCAATATGGCTGATAAATAAACTAAAAATGAGCTTTGTGAGCATATGAATATTTCACATTGTTCTATACACGTTTATTATTTTTAAATTGTTATAATAGTCAATGAATTTGTTTTTAGGTTTTGTGGTTTTATAAAAGGAGATCGACTAGTCTCAGCGTTGTTCCGTGAAAAAAAGTTTGTCATCAATAGGATTGTTTTAGTCAAGTGAAAATCATGTCACGTAATCAACGAACTCAAAATTTTAATTTCAAACAGCACTAATTAATGAAAGTGAAATGACTATATTCATACATGATTCTGTCACGCACGGCGTTGTTACAAAAACACCGATAATTTCAATAAGCGGACTGTTTAAAGAATACAAAGCCTCTAGATTTTGTAACGTACGTTAAGAAAATAAACATCGATTTGTTTTGTTCCTGTCTTATATTTTTTCTATATGTCACATCTATAAATATAATTAAATAGCCAATTTGAATAAAAAATTTCCACCTCAACTAGCTTGTAGCAATAACAACCGACTCAATAAATTGAGCAGGCTCTGTTTTCTTATTGGTATAGGTTATATCATGTCCATTTTATGTAACGTCCATAACGACAACGTTTTTTAAATATATTTTGGGAGAAATGATAACAAATTTTGGCCAAATATAAATTGTTGTGAGAAGAAAAATCATTAAATTTAATGCGAATTGCTATTAAACAATGTCTCTGGCGGCTGTCTGTCATTTTGAAAACATGTCTCCTGACGAAAACTTAACGTGCGGAACGATGGAATAGCCCAAAGGTTATTGACAGACAGAGAAGTGCATGGTTCAGTCAGACGATCGATACGTAGTCGAAATGTAAGCATGTGCTAGGCAAAATTGAGGCCTTTTCAATAGCAGCTATCCGCGTGACGTCATACACCAGCTTTTTAAAGGGCTAAAATGCATTGGGTGGCCTGAGCTGCATCTCTACTATCACTTCATACTAATCTCTATGTAGTTTAAACATACAAATATGGGATTTTGATCGGTTTATAACATTTTCAATTAAGATAATTCCCATTCGAACCTATCTTTGTTAGCATTAGCCATGTTTCAAATTAAATTGAGAATTTATAAGCTGGTTAGCTCGGAAATAAGATAAGCTATATAATGCCTTCTTCCCATAGTTGTTCGTAAAACATTAACAGCATCTTATTGTATCGCCAGTCCTTGCTATCCAGTTTAGTTTGGCCATGAGATGTCATACTATATTTCTAAAGACTTTAATTTATATTCGTTTCACATATTTGAGCGCCTGTTTTATCTTCCTATTTTAACGTTAAAATGAAAATGGCGCTAAACTAAACATCAAGACTAAATGTACATGTACCGCTATTTATTTTCTGTGCAGTTTCATTCAGTGTTTGTTTCAGATCCAAATATAAGGATAGTCATTTATCTATCGTAAGGTAACACAAATTTTGTATGGATTGATATTACATCAATAAATTAAGGATGTGAACCAAGAGAATATTGTTTTAAAAGCGGAAAGGATGCTATTAATATGCCGATGTGTATGTAATAAAATATATAACCGAAAAAAAATCGTCCATGAACAGTCGATTTTGATCGAGCAATAATAAAAAAATATTCAAATCCTTGCTTTTATATGCCACTTACTTAATCCTTATGCAAAAAAAGTTAAAGAATGAAACTAAAGCAAAAATACAGCTCAATATAACCCTCATATAGAGATATGATTTATGAAATTGTTACGGTTACGAGTAGTGCGGAGGAGCATGTCAATATGATTATAAACCAGTCGAAACCGCGAGCACTGAGTTTAAATGAAATAACTGAAGCTACATGAAGTGACAGTACGTTGTAATATGTGCCTCAGTTTATTCAAAATGACAAGTGGGACATTGACAACTTGCCATTTCCTGATGTCGATGTAAACGTGCACATCAAACACGAATTCGCATCAGTGGGTGGCAACTTGTTACTGCGAAACTCAAGAATTATGATACCATACGCATTACAGGAGCGTGTTATTGAGTTAGCACATGAGGGGCACCAGGGTCAGGTGAAAACAAAACGTCTATTGCGATCAAAGGTGTGATTTCCTTATATGGATTCAAAATGTGAGAAAATGGTCAAAGAGTGTGTGCAATGTCTAGCATCTACGCCTAAAAATATACGGGAACAATAAAAAATGTCCATTTTTGCCCGATAACCCATGGGAAAATATAAGTTTGTTATTATAACGATTGTGAAATAGGGAATGAGTATGCTTCTGTCATTATTGATGACTACTCACGATATCCAGTCTTGGAAATAGTAACTTCCACATTAGTCAATTCACCCAAGCAAGACAGTGTATTTAGCATGTTAGGGGTTCGAAAAGTGGTAAAAACGGACAACGGTCCGCCATTTAATAGCGAGAAATTCGAACAATTTGCGAAATACAGAGGTTTACTCACATGAAAATCACGCCTGTTTGGCCCGAGGCCAACGGTGAGGCCGAGAGATTCATGAAAAAATTCAAGAAAATGTTGCATACATCGGCCCATTGGAAGCAAGATATGTTTTCTTTCCTTCGGAATTATAGGGCTACGCCACACTGCACAATAGGCTACGCGCCTGCAACAGCTCTTTTTGGCAGATCAATGAATATCAAAATTCCAACTGCAAGTACTAGATGTGCAGAAACAGTGTGCAGAAAACAAACGCAGTATCAAATAAAGCAACATAGAAAAAGGCGATAGCGTTTCGGTTAAACAAAGGGAAATCAATAAATTGACACCGTATCTTAACCCAACTCCCATGATTGCTGTAAGAAAAAAACAAAGCATGATAACAGCAAAATCAGATTGCAAAACCATAACACGCAATTCATCTAACTTCAAAAAAGGAAACATTTCTCGAGAAAAGGGGAGGGAGTGAATGAAAACAAGCAAGTGCATGAAAACACGCGATCCAACAAGGATCTTTTCCAGCAGCCTATGACCGATAATAAACAATGGAGAAGAACGGTAATATAACCACACGCTGCTCTCAGTGACAAATAAAACCACCAACACGTCTGCTACAGCAGATGTAAACAAATACACGTGCAATTGTGTGTTGATGCGTATTCACTATAGTTGTAGTTTGTATATCTCATAAAGTCGGTATATCTTATATAGTAAACATGAATTGGGAACGAATAAATGTTTAGTAATGGGCCTTAAATATGATAATCGAATTGGGTAATTTTATTTTTAATCATTTGTTATATTGTAATTCGAAACGTTTATCAAAATTTGGTTTTGTTATGTAAAATTTATTTACGATGAAAATATAACTTGGAAGGGAGGGATGTAATGTCTTCATTTAATTAACAATATATTATACATGTATATTTATCATTAAAGTGCATTATGCTATCATCACTATCAGCAATGTATTATGAGTACATGTATGTAATAATATCGGATTTCGGATCTGAAATGCATTGTGGGTCAAAAGAAGCATGTAGACAAATAAAAGAATAGAAACAAACAACCTGCGTTATCTAAGAATATCACGAACATGTAATACGGAGGTTTGCTACATCCGTATTACGGGGGTGAAGGTGTAATAAAACGTATATTTAAATGATGATGATTCCTTTATTAATTTATTATTGATATTATGAGTAGGTCACGCCGGAGCCTAGCCCCCACATGTTACAGGTAACACGCTTGCCAAGGACTAGACTGATTAGTTAAAGTAAGAGGACCCTTTTATATGCTGTCACTAAGGAGTGGACATGCAAACGTCATTGCTGACCCATATCGGAATGTGCCTCAAACTATAACTAGTCTGTCATAAGGGTGTGTTTCCACGTAACACTAAAGCTCTGTTATTTTGTCTTATAACATCACACCTTCCTTTTAAAATTCGATGTCCTCATCGAAATATTACATGTTACATGCGATGCTATAAAACCTTTGAAACACAATACAACTTTTAAAAATTAACTTACAATCAAATAAAAAATTACGAAGGCTAAACTCTGGCGTTATAATTTATGATTATGCATTCAATCAGATAGAATATATTTTAATATATTAAATGATAAGTACACAATGAATTATAACTTTACTTAACGTCCAATGTGTATATGTTCCCTACCACCGCTATTCAGAAACATAAAACACATCAAGTCCATTATTACGTATAAGATAAAAGATAACATATAATGATGATAAATGGTGGTCAAGCGATGTGGTATTCTATATTTGTAGCTTTAAACATTCCATGCTGCGGTTTTAGACTTGAAATAAGTGCACATTTCGTCTTTGCCACGCAACGATAGCCAGTCCACAGATATCTCAACACACCATTGCCCATTGTAAATTCTAGATAAAACAGA
>LQRL01151258.1:8894-22681 GCA_001703475.1 Hydroides elegans
TCAGGGCATCTATAGATACCCTGGTTTTTTGCCTCCAAAAAATTAAAGATGCCCTGATTTTGAATTAAGTGTTATAGGTGATGGAATGCAATAGATTTCAATGGCGTTAGTCGTAATAAGATTAGGAATGACCTTACAAAGAGTAATATGAGGAGAGGGTGTGTGAGATGAGACTAGGAATGATCTTAGAGTGAGTAATATTAGGAGAGGGTGAGTGAGTTGAAGGTGTCACTCTGCATTGCAATTAAGTTCAAATTTGCTGATTGCAATGGCTTCAAAGGTATTAGTCGTTATTACATCTGGACTTGGTCTTAGAGAGGGAACATTCCAGGGTAGGCATAAGGGGAGGGGTTGGATGGGGGATTAAGTGGTAGTCAGTGTTAACATTTTCATTGGAATTTCCTTTGATGGAGTATGTCTCTTAGTATAAAAGCCAGCTGAAATTCTTCATTTTCATCGGATATCAATCGTTCAAGATGGATAGTAACATAGATACTTGATTCAAAGATGAAATATTAAGTTTTATAAAATATACAGGATACAAAAAAGTCAGCCTCTTACCAAAAGTGACTATGAACATCTTTTACTGAAATTCAAGTGGCAAAATATGCCTTTCCAAAACAGACAAATGCTCGTTCTTAGAAAGTATGATATGCTCGTATGTGGTGATGTGAAAGACATGATAAAAGCGGGTCTAAAAGAAATTCGGATACTCATGAAATAAAATACTTTATGTTTATGATCAAAGTTGAATGCAATAAACAGATTTGATTTAAATTATTCATGTTAATTTTGCGTGTATACCACTTATATTGCCCATTCCTTCTCTAAGAGCATTCCTATATAATTGATCAAAGGAGAATCCACTGGCAAAAAAGTTGAGCCCCAACCACCGATCCTTCCTACCCTGGGATGATCCCCCTCTTACGATCATGTCCTGATATAATACCGACTAATACCATTGGAGTTAATTGCAATCAGCGAATTTAGATTTGATTGTAATGCAGAGTTACACGTTCAACCCACGCAACCTCTCCTAATATTACTCACTCTATGATCATTCCTAACCTCAACTCCCACACCCTCTCCTCATATAACTCATTCTGAGACAATACCTAATCTTTGAACGACTTATACTAGTGATGTATATTGCAATCGATCACCTACTACACTAAACTTCAAAATCAGGGTATCTTTAATTTTTTGGAGGCCAAAAACCAGGGTATCTATAGATGCCCTGATTTTTTCAGGGCATCTATAGATACCCTGATTGGGTCAGGGTATCTATAGATGCCCTAGGGTATCTATAGATACCCTAAAATTATAGATACCCCACAACATACATAGTGTTAGATCTATCACAAAAATAGTCTAAATATCTCTTAAAATTACCATAGACTATAAACTCAAATGCCTCTAGAAATGCCTTCTAATATATCTACGGAACTGTTAATTAACTGCTTATATGGATATTTGATGCAAATATAGAAAACATGAATATAGCAAAACCAATTTCGCAAGTGCGTGAACACTCGTTGCGTTTTATTCCGCAAAAATCGCAGAATTCTGCCTGACCGTACCTTTAATCATTGTCGCACATGGTGCTGCGGTTATAGTCTAATCCAAGTCATTTATTAATGCTATTCATGAATGTCATGTATAATCCACGCTGAACTTATTATTTTTTTAGATTAAACTTTGAGATGATTGGCTTTGAAAGGGATGGATCAGTTTGAGTGAGAGACGGCTGAGATTTGGATCCTTTATCAAGGATCAAAATCATATCAAACATAGTATCAATAACATACTACTCCTATTTTTTAAATGTATAATGTACTGGAATTAAAGGAATTAATACTATTTCAACGTGTATACTCATGTATAAGGCTAAATAAAAACAAATTTTATGTAAATTCTGGTAAAATTAGGCTCATGCGAGATATAGCCAGTGTATCAACTACAAGATTCTCAGCCTAATATAATAAGAAAAACAGTGTGAGAATCAATGTTTAATAAACTGAAGACAAACATACTAAGAAAAATCGTGTATATGTACAATATAGGTACATGAACAAACGATATAAATATATTTTAATTAAGTACTATATATGTATAGAGCTTCTCTGAAACAGTTAATTCTCACTGATTACAGCTTCGGAAGCCCGGTGTTTGGATTACAATTAATGCCAAGTTTTTGTTGAGGTATTGAGACCATTTTATTTCTATATTCCTATCTTTTTCTTATATAATGCCTTGCCTTGGCTACTTTAGACTCAACACTTTCCACAACAACGTACCGATTGTCCGTGATTTTACGCCAGCAAAGATCTATTTGTAATAAGACTCGTCTTAGCCAAGGATAACTTATATTTATATCATCCTATATAGCTACTTGTATAAGAGGCACAGTAGGGAATATCTAATTTTGATATATCTGAAAACTTGTGCAAACTCACCTATTTTTTGTGGTCTGAATTTGCTGACTGTTTGTTCACGATTTTCTGTTGAGGCAATGCACCTATAGGCTGGCTTATATGTAGACCTGGATCCGTATTCTCCGCTCCACTTAAGCTTAACCTTACCCTTAAAACCAATGTGAAAGGGTGGGGAAAAGCGTAAGTTTAAGGTTAAGGTTAAAGCGGAGAATATGGGTCCTGTAAACAAGTAAATGCACCATCCTAAAACGCGACCAGTTTTTGAACCACTTTTTATTTGTCATAGAAATAGCACTATAACTGAATTAATTTACACTAAAACATAAATATGGTCATGGTTGATAAAACATGGTCTTTATTTATGTTTTGGTGTAAGTAAATCTACTTGTCGTGCTGTTTCTATGACAAACAAAAAGTGGTTCAAAAATTGGTCGCGTTTTAGGGTGGTGAATTTACTGGTTTACAGTTCTAGTATTCTCGCAACAGTTCGACATATAAATTTAGTTGATTTGGAGGTAGACAATACCCTTGTGTCTTGTACAGAATATATATTGAAATTCTTTTAAGATGATCCATTGTGTAAGTTGTATAATAACTATTGCATAATGAACATATCGAGTTTATTATCGAGTTTTAATTTCACTTCCCCCGCAAACAATTACTTACTTAAACATGATAAATGAAAATTACCGTATACGAATCATGCATTTATCCCTTTTCAATGTTCAATGATTAATAATAATGTCAAACTGAAAAATATATAAGGATTAAGTTTAAATAACCTAATCATTACGAAGTAGAGCCTAGCAGGTCGAAACATTTTAAGTTCCCATTTTATTTAGAAAATTATAATGGAAAATTATTCATGTTCAGGTTAACGGAATTGAAAGGTAAATTTATTCATGTTGTCTCGGTTTTTTTTGTGAATCAAAGATAGCTTAAAGTGTACGAAAAACAAAACTAACGTTGATTTTTCACATTTTGTGGAGAGGGGAGCATTGGAGCAATGTCAAGTAATACAGTATGATATCCACATTTAAGTCTCTAAATGGTAACCGCATAAACGCAAAAGGCAATAGCATCTCTGGTGTCCAATGGAAAAAAGGTCGTAACTACATTTTTTGTCAAAATTGAGATAAGGGCATATCTGCAATCAGGATTTTATTCCGCATGTATTAAGCCTACCAGGGTTGCCCTAAGTGCACGTATAAGCCCATTTTTACATAGGCAAAAGGTCGCAACTACACGAATTTTTTTACCGCCCTCTTTTATACAATGGAAAAAGGTCGTAACTGTTCTCAGCCTATCCCAGGCGCTGATATAGGTCACGTTACCGATCATGTGACTAGACATCTGCCTCAAATCAGCCATAAAAATAAAGTCACACATTTAATCAATATTCCTTAATTGGTTTGTATTGCGCTTTAGAGTTATAAATAAAGAACAGTGCTATTCATTTATTCACCGTTGCCTTTTATAAGTGTAAATTTATATTGTTTAACACTTAAAAACGTGAGAAAAAGGTAAAAAACACAGTCTGATTCGTACAAAAATATTACATTTTTCGCATTTATTTCACAATGATATACTTATAAACAATTAAAGATTAGGTATAAAACGTATCATATTGACTTTAATAATGACGTAAACTTATTGAAGTAGAATATCGACTGTAGCCTTAATTCTAGAATGATTTAGAAAAATCCATTTTACTCAGTTTCATCAAAATGTCAGTTACGACCTTTTTCCATTGGACACCAGATCTAACCTCATGCAATGCTGCTCATGTGCGAGTGGTGTATAAAGAAAATTATTATGTGCGTTTATCATAACCACTAGATTGCTTAGGCTGCCGGGGAACCTGCCAAATTTGTTGTGATAAGTTTAATTAAAAACAATGCCCATTTAATACGAAATCAAGACAAATTAGAACATATACCCTAGCAAACCACGTACCGATATTCACTAAACACTAGACTTTAACCGCTCAACATTATAGGCTAAATTTTATGACATTGCAACCCCTTAAACGTCAACACTAATCGATAGAAAATAATGTAGGGTCGGAACCGCTCGCCACAGTACCCGACAAACATTCCACAGCATTGCCACATTTAAATCATTGGAAACTATTCCCTTTAGCAAGCCTTGCCCTCCAATGTATTTTTCATTAGAAACCCCAGGACACGAGTAGTGTTGAACATCGCAACGAGCGTTCGGTGCGTTTTAAAGTTCCTAGAAAATAGTGTATTTGATGACATCGATTTTAGGGAGAAAAAGCTAAAGCAATGCTTCAAATGTCGCTTGGTCCTTTTATAATATTTTTAAAATTTGATCATTATTTACTGATGTGTCACATTTAATTGAGCCACCGCACGCCAAACTTACGGCTCCATTAATTCTTAACAGTCTCACCTCATTGCAGAACAGGTTATATAAAAAATGTTTACCGTTCAGAGCTCTCATCAGTGTTCAATATTTGATAGTTAACCTGCGAGGGAATCAGTTCGCGGGGAATAAGGAAAATTAAAGGTGGGAAAAGCAAGATATATATATATTTCAAATGATTGAAACATACATAAAATTGTTGTAAGGTCAAATGATAATAGCCAAAGAAAAATTAGTATTCGTTTGGAGTATAATAGAAGTGTATGGCTATATTTAAAAAAAAAATGTTTTGATAAACGTTTCATACTGCCATATGAAAATTTTTTATGCGTCGCAAATGGACAGTTTTATTGGAATTCATTTATAATACAGGCCCGGCAAAAAGTCTGTTATATTTTTATTTAAGGTCGCATGGTTCCATTGTCCGATATGGAAACTGAATTATTGTTTTGAATATGTCTTGATACGTCTTTCATGATTGATGTTTTTAAACAAAAAGTGTTTTACCAATATCTGAGTTACATTATCACACATGAAATGATAGATGGTAAGACAGGTATAGTGTTAAAATCCCATAAGGAAATTTAAGTCATATCCCGAACCTTTTTAACAAACTAGCATTTACTAAATTTACGATATAAAGATATAACATGATAAATTGATGTCTAATTGAAGGATAATGCTTGTAAATTAGAAATCGAAACGCTTATATTAAATTAAAGCAATGCTTTTGAAAATGTCTATCCATACATTAACGTAGACTGCAATGCATTGTAATGTGTTAAAAAAAAAAATAACGCTCTGAGGGGTGTTTGGGTCTATAACGTTTTAATGAGTAGACTTTTTGAAATGAAATTTTCACATAATCAGGTTCGATCATTCTTGATTTACTAAATGTAGTTAGCTTGGTATTAACCATTTCACCAACATCACAATATAACGATATGCAATGACCATCAAACGAATGGCTTTGTCCGCACATTCGATCTTATGAATCAAAAGGCTCTCATCCACGCTACGTTATTAATTGAGGTCTTATGGGTTTTATGCGGAAAACAATCAACACCACCTTTTAAAATCTCTTTTTTTCTTCATTAACCAAACCTTCAAATTGATAGAAATTGTTACAAGAATTTACCCAAATGAATAAAC
Source organism: Hydroides elegans (assembly GCA_001703475.1). NCBI lineage: Eukaryota > Metazoa > Annelida > Polychaeta > Sabellida > Serpulidae > Hydroides > Hydroides elegans. Next base: position 14,870 of record LQRL01151258.1, read on the forward strand.
ATACATGTAATTCAAGTTGATCTATTAATATTCTGTATTTATCTGGATGCAGCTCAGTAAAAAAATATAATAGACTTTTTGCCGGGCCTGTATTTCGGATTAGAAAGTGCCTTAAATGACTGGATGCCCTATAAACAATTCAAAGAATTCTGGGACCTTTATCAATGACGGCCCAATAAACACAACGTGGTGCCCCATTATTTCATACGAAAAAATAAGCATTTATAGAAATTAGATTTAAAAAAAATAAACCTTTATTTTTTTTTAACATTGTTTATTTTAAGGACAGTCCCACCTTTTTCCCCAAAAATCTGCAACGGTAAAACGAGTGTCTCGCACGCATCAAACGTTAGTAAATCTCAAATTGTCTTGATCCATCCTAAAAACGGTCAAACGATAAGCGTGTGTCGATGTTAACAAATATGTTGCACACTACAGAGACTGATAGGATGGTATCGGAGTGTTATTGCTATTCCTTCATTTCTATATGTTTTATCATACACAATCACAATAAATTTGGTTTTATCTCATTTCATTTAATAACAATTTTAACACATCCATTGGGTGATTACATATATTGCATACTTAAATTCCGTAGTTGCTACATGTGTATGCTCATTTTTCGGTTCAATAGACTTTGCGGTTTGTGTGTCACCATTCAATGGTGACACACAAACCGCAAAATACTACAATTTGTAGTAATTGTATATGGGCTACGAGCTATATGGTATATAACGCAAACAACAACCTTCGGTAGTGGCCGTACATAGTCACTATATCGCTTTGGATCTATCAGATTAAGTGTCATTAACACACACCTGAACGGTTCGACTTGACAGGTAAGAATGGGGCCATTCCGCAACATCACCCATGATGTTGAATGCATCCCTAGTCGGCCTAAGAGCTAGTATACCGTGGTCGACGGTATCAAAGGATGTGCTTAAATTTAGCATACCCAAACAGATAGCACTGCCACTAAGCACTACCACTAAGTATTTTTGTTTGATTTGCTGGTTGTGTACTGAATATATGAATACAAAATAAAATTCGCGACCAGTATATTATTGCACATATTTAGGAGCGCCGTCTTTGATGAATGGCCGGTTTTATATGCAGATTGAAGTGGATATGTAAGATAGTGTATCTCAATTGTTGTATATGAGAATATACAACAATTATAACTTTTATTCTCATTTTATTTATAAATAATTATAGAATATATATTTTAAAACACGGCATTTTTAGACGCAATCATTATTCATAAGATGGGAAAGTCTTTGTCTGTGCGTAATCCCTGTTCTTAAATGGCAATTATGAAGTGTTGAAATATATTGTTAAGACGTCAACTTCAAGTCGGACGCTCTTTTGTTATAGTTTGTGAGTGTGTTTACTCGGTTAAAATGAGGTTGGTGAGAATGAGTTGTTGCGTTTAATATAATCTTAAAGTATACAGAGCCGTTAATTACAATTATGATTAAGGATAGCGTTAGACAGTATTTCCATAATGTGTAATCTCGTGTTAAGTATCTTTGTCTTTATGTAGCTTATTATGTTAATGTTTAATTGCTAATTAGTAAGTTGACGGTCGGGGCCTTTATAAGGACCCCCGAACCTCACATTCGAGGAGAATCAGACGAGTTATTCCATAGACAGGTGAAACGGTTTGATAGTCGAAGAGGGAACACCTCTGAAGGAACACCTTCGTGTAGTTATGAACTCATAGCGAATATTACGGAGACGGAGAATATTAATGGACAAAAGTGTAGTAAAGATAAATGGATTGTTTGAATACAAACGAGTGTCGATTATAGAATTTCAATGTGTTAAAGTATCAGAAACTGTTAATAAATACATATAAAGTTATTAATAAATAGAAGGATATAAATTACACACCCCAGACTTTTAACTTTTCAACACAATATGTTTCTTTTTTCGAACGCTCCTCCCATTTACATACTGCTCAAAACAATTAAAGGATCAGGGAAAGGGATGGTGGGTACGGCCTCCCTGGACGGGTTTTTGTCTCAATTGTTTGTATATATTGTTTCTTGTTTATACTTGAATAAATTGAATTGGATAAAAGTTCTATAGAGCAATACGCAAGGTATTAAACATTCAATAGATCACGGTACCCCCATTTCAAGAATGAATTTTATATCAACCGTGTTTTTATGCTTTTGTTTTATGGAATATTCTGTAATTATGTCATTTTTATTAGAGGTACGGTTTTTGTGTATTTGTAAGAACAAAATTATGCAGCTTTAAGAAATTTTAGTGAGCCTCATGCGGCAAGTATCGGAAAAATATCGGAGAATAGGCAGTCTCAGCGCCAGGTTCCTAAACGTTTCGATATTTATCAAATTGTCGTTTTACGCACTAGGACACGTTTCTTGGAGACTTGTAGATATAAACGAAGACCCAGACAAGGCGTTCATTGCATGACGAAACTTCAAAGAGAGCGCTATATTAGTTTATATGCACTTCGCAGCCGTGTCGCTACTGCGCGACCGATCGAAACGGACTTTCGACGGGGTACCGGTGTGCAATTTTACAACCAAACGACACGGAATCGACTAGACGAGGACAATATGGGAGGGAGAATGTCAGATTCCCCCCCCCCTATTTTGACTCAGCTACACCATAGCGCCCGCATGACATATGCCTTGAACCATGTAGGGAAGCATGTACGCCACTGGCGTACAGTAGTGTTCATGGCGCAGAGCAGGTTCCACATATCGACATGTGATCGACGTGTCCGAGTGTGGAGACACCAGTGAGAGCGCTTAAGTGACGGTAACAACATGCAATATGACCGATACGTCTGATGGTCAGTCATGGTAATGGAGGGTTTTTGTTTCGATGGTTGTACCGAGCTACATGGCATTAATGGAGGGTCATTGACTGCAATAAGATAACTGGACTACATTGTCGAGCCGATTATTAGACCTTTTGATGATGGCTTTGGTGATGAATTTGTTTCAATGCATGATAATGCATGTCCCCATGTTGCTCGCGTGGTACAAGGGTATACCAAGGAGCCCGGAATCGAGGTAATGAGATGACCAGAGGGTGGCAAAGATTTAAATATCATCAAACACTGTTGCGATTTTGTGGAAAGACGCATCAGAAAGTGCGAACAACCTCCACACACGCTACCGGAGATACCCCAGGCACCCATGGAGGAATGAGAGGTCATGCCTAAATTAAGTGTTTACTCAGCATGGCCCAGGGTAATTAGAGGCTGGATGTGGCAATACCAGCTACAAAGGTATCATTTCGAACATTTTAGCTGAGCTGTTTTTGTTTTAATTTACATTGTTAGTTTGCTTCGATCGGATTTATCATTTTGATTTTGGGGGTATCGTGTTTGTTAGACAATAAAAGCTTTTAAGAGTTTCAATATTAAGTTTTGTTTTGCATCACATATTGGCAAATATATCTGACTGCATTTTTGAAATTGTTTTTCAAAAAAATATTCCGAATTTCCTAACTCGGCCGCACCCTAAAATCTGATCCTTTAATTGTTTTGAGCAGCATATAATTTTATACAATCTACTTAAACGTATCTTTAAAATTTAATGCAAATGGAATGAAGAAAACTGTAAGTAAAGGTTAAGCTGAGAATGTATGTCCTGACTTGGTTCTAAGGGTAAATGAAATGATTATTTTGCAAACCAAACATTAAAGGGTGCATTTTTGTCTGTTCCTGCGAGGCTCTAAACGTTCGTTATTGATTTCATTGTTGGCTCAATCACATATACATGTAGTTATTTTATTGTTTTATAAATATTCATATAGATATTCATTTATTCCTCAAATTTGATAATCGGCCTATTGGGCACCTGAATTTAAAATCTTAATTATTTATATTGATGTACTCATTAATTCGTTGGAAGATTTTCGTCAATAATCTATCCTAAAAATGTATAGGTATTATACTATTTCATTCTGCTTTATCAGTTAGCCTGTAGCTTACGATAACTATCAATATAACATTATATTCAAGTTTTTTTTGTGGCATACATTGTATCAGTACTTTGATAAAGAACACAGAAAGAAAACAAATATGTTTATTGTCTAAGCGAAATCACTTCAAATTGCTACATATCTATAAGAAATGTAAGATATATCGTTACTAAATACTAATATGAATATTGAGATATATTCTATTCGCGTGATAATATTGGGAAGAGAATAGAATTGCTGCGATTGGTCAAGTTCCTAATCATTATCATTTTGGCTCTCAATCTATAATTTATGAAATTGAACTCAAAATATGAAAAGACACGTCTAGCAGCTTGATATGATTAAATTACAAAAAAAGACTAAAACTAACAAGATTGGTTTTTGTATATGAATGTTATTTTCCTTCTATTTCAAATCCAATTCAATTACAAAAAAAATGTCTAAAACTAACACGATTGACTTTTGTATATAAATATTATTTTCCTTTTTTTATAACTATACCTTTACGAACATCTCAACTCTTTATAGAAATTCAATAAAGATGTGAAATTCGATTCAATATTTTCTGAAGATATCACATGACAATTCACTGCATCATCGGCTTTGACGTCAACATGTCTTTTGTTGTACATTTCATTTTTTGTTGTTAATGATAATAATAGACATGATTTAGTTTTATACGTAATTCTTATCGTAGGAGAAAATACGGAATAGAAGAATATCTTTTATGTGCTTTATATGGAGATTATCTGCGGATCCAGAAAGTATTGAAAATAAGGCGCTTGTGGTTTTAACAAGTTGAGCGAACGGGGGCACTTTGAAAAATTCATTTCTTGTTTTACATACATGTACAATGGTATAAAAATCATTGCCAAAACCCTTTATTGAATGATTAAAACAACATCTTTTTAAACTCTCGCCAGTCTGCCCAGGTGCGCCATACAAAAATGAAGTTCGAACGGTAAGCTGTGGTTAGGGAACAAATAACGAATTCTTAATTGCCAACAATTATCATTACTATTACGTATGTGACATATTAAAATAGTTGACCCACTTTATTTTAAACCACCTACATCAGATCAAAGAAAAAACAGCAACTATTACCGTACCCCAACGCTCAAAATAAATGGTTTCTCCATTGCGTTTTTCAATAAAACCAATTAACGAGAAATTTCAAATTAATATCAAAAACGACACAGGTCGAATTAAACATGCATATTGTACTACAATTACAAGTGCTTTTGAAAATGAGATACATCAATTTACTATTTTGTATTCCTTGAAAAGACTCGTATAAGGTGTGAATCATTTATTTTATTTCTAAGCTTAGCTTTCTTAACGTAATTTCTGCGTTTTATTTTATTCAATTACAGATTTACCACATGACTCATCATAATAATTGTTTGAATAGAAAAGTGTCAATTTCAATCTAAAAGCCAAGATGTACAATGCATAACAATTTTAAAGATGTACATATAGATTCTATATATATATCGCATGTTCTAATGATGTCTAATATTTTTGTTATTATGATAACCCAGCTTGTAGAACGAAAAAAAGCTCGATAGATCCTTTCCAATATTAGTACATGTATCATCCTAAGGGATCTAGAAACGGTATGCCCAGGTACGATATCAATAACAGGTTTGATTTTGAGCCTGTGAATTCATTTGTTAAAATATATTTTTTATTAACGTGTGAATGTGGGTATAATAATAATAATAATAATAAAAAAATTCAGAAACAGTATAAATTTAAGAGTAAAAATAAAATTCAGAAACAGTATAAATCAACAAAATAACCAAAAATATGCTTTTAAATACTTCAAAACAACTGTTGGTATCCCTATTAGAATCTCAATAATTAAAAGTAGGTGGCACCTGTTTCAAAATTTCTTGAATAGCGCCAGATTGATCTCCTTCTTTTATATAACCTTATATAAAAAAAGCTTTCGCACCACATAATAAGTCATCAATTTCTCACATCAATTCAATCGATGCATCAAATCTAGGTATAAAAAGTGCTATTAGATAATCAAAAACAAAATCATAACTAACAGAAGACACAATATGCGCTTCGTGTGTGCTCGCAAGCGTGAAGTCACAGCATGGCAGACATGTTACTTTTCTGCATCCGATGGCTGCCTCTAAACTGAAGGGCTCCGTGCAAAACAATATGATTTAGATTTGTTGTGTTTAGAAAAATTGGCTAAAACAATATATAAGTGGTCTATCATTTTGCAATTGCGAAAGGATTTTCTCGCAGAAATGTTACATGTGGTTGACATAAATGTTCGATTTTGCCATAAGCCATATGGATCATGAGACATATGTGACTCAATTTCAGTTCAAAACCATTACTTAACTGAGTTGAAATATTAATGTACGGAACCCTTGAATTGCACTTCTATGGCGGCCCAGGACTCGGGCTAATTATTCCCTCTAACAACTGTCGCTGTTTAGAAGACCCCAGTGTTGTTTCGATGACGGCACTATGCATTATAAATCAGTTTCATATGCGCAATTACTCGTATTATGGCGGCGGGATTGTTGGTCCCCTTTATAGTGAATAAATGTGTTTAATATTGTATCATATTGGTGTACACATTATGTTATAATAGAGATGGTATAAGCCATTGGAATCAGGATAATGGTCAGCTACTTTAAAAGAAAACACAAAATTGAATTAAGAACCAAACAAAATTTGACTAAATATCGATTTGATTGCTCTGCACATTGTATCAATAACTGAATTTGAAATATTAGATATTCGGACCTTAATATAAACGGTAGGTCTATAACACTATTTACTATGAATGCTATTAAAAGTTATGTGATTAACTTGAAATTTGTTATATGATGAAAAGTATTCAAATCGGTCAAATTATACGCCTACTTTTTCGCTTAATCATTTTCGTGTAGACTATAACATATAATATCCGTCGACTGGTGTAAAACAATCGCCTTCTACTTCGGTGTCAAAATATATGTCATGATCAAGTATAAATAGAATATATAAAATTACATTTGGTTCAGCCCGGGATCGAACCGGGGACCTTTCGCGTGTGAGGCGAACGTAATAACCACGTGTAAAATTTACGAATCAGCTTAAATAAAAGAATGTATGTGTGTAAGGGTGCAATAAAAATAATTCGATTACTATCGTTCAATCGCTACCTCAGCGCCTTTGTTAGACATAAGTATAAATAGAATATATAAAATTAGAATATTAGACATAAGTATAAATAGAATATATAAAATTACATTTGGTTCAGCCCGGGATCGAACCGGGGACCTTTCGCGTGTGAGGCGAACGTAATAACCACTACCCTACTGAACCTGCTTAACGTTTCGAATAGTTCCTCACAATATCAATAGAATGATTTATTCGACATGACAATATTTTCTATAAGAAATATGTTAGTTAATAACATCAAAACGTATCTTTGGTTCAGCCCGGGATCGAACCGGGGACCTTTCGCGTGTGAGGCGAACGTGATGACCACTACACAACTGAACCTGCTTGACGTTTCGAATAGTTCCTCACAATATCAATAGAATGTTTTATTCGGCATGAAATTGTTTGGTTTTACAAATAGCATAAAAAGTATATTTGGTTCAGCCCGGGATCGAACCGGGGACCTTTCGCGTGTGAGGCGAACGTGATAACCACTACACTACTGAACCTGCTTGATGTTTCGAATACTTCCTCACAATATCAATAAAATGTTTTATTCGACCTGAAAATGTTTGGTTTTACAAATAGCATAAAAAGTATATTTGGTTCAGCCCGGGATCGAACCGGGGACCTTTCGCGTGTGAGGCGAACGTGATAACCACTACACTA
>LQRL01151258.1:22691-35992 GCA_001703475.1 Hydroides elegans
ACTTGTCGTTTCGAATAGTTCCTCACAATATCAATAAAATGTTTTATTCGACATGAAAAATATGTTTTATAAGAACAATGTAAGTAACATAAAAACGTACCTTGGGTCAGCCCGGGATCGAACCGGGGCCCTTTCGCGTGTGAGGCGAAGGTGATAACCGCTACACTACTGAACCTGCTTGACGTTTCGAATAGTTCCTCACAATATCAATAGAATGTTTTATTTGACATGAAAACATTTTCTATGGGAAATATGTTAATAACATAAAAATGTATTTTTGGTTCAGCCCGGGATCGAACCGTGGACCTTTCGCGTGTGAGGCAAATGTGATAACCACTACACTACTGAACCTGCTTGACCTTCGAATATTTCCTCACAATATAAATAGAATGTTTTATTCAACATGAAAACGTTTAGCTATATAGATTTATTGACATCATAAAAAGTATATTTGGTTCAGCCCGGGATCGAACCGGGGACCTTTCGCGTGTGAGGCGAACGTGATAACCACTACACTACTGAACCTGATTGATGTTTCGAATACTTCCTCACAATATCAATAGAATATTTTATTCGATAGTAAAATATTTTCTATAAGAAATAGGCTAAAAACATAAAAAGTATATTTGGTTCAGCCCGGGATAGAACCGGGGACCTTTCGCGAGTTAGGCGAACGTGATAACCACTACACTACTGAACCTGCTTGACGTTTCGAGTAGTTCCTCACAATATCAATAGAATGTTTTATTCGATAGTAAAATATTTTCTATAAGAAATGTGCTAATAGCATAACAACTATATTTGGTTCAGCCCGGGATCGAACCGGGGACCTTTCGCGTATGAGGCGAACGTGATAACCACTACACTACTGAACCTGCTTGACGTTTTGAGCAGTTCCTCACAATATCAACAGAATGTTTTATTCGATAGTAAAATGTTTTCTATAAGAAATGTGTTAATAACATAAAAACGTATGTTTGGTTCAGCCCGGGATCGAACCGGGGACCTTTCGCGTGTGAGGCGAACGTGATAACCACTACACTACTGAACCTGCTTGATGTTTCGAATACTTCCTCACAATATCAATAGAATGTTTTATTCGATAGTAAAATATTTTCTATAAGAAATAGGCTAAAAACATAAAAAGTACATGTATATTTGGTTCAGCTCGGGATCGAACCGGGGACCTTTCGCGTGTGAGGCGAACGTGATAACCACTACACTACTGAACCTGCTTGACGTTTCGAGTAGTTCCTCACAATATCAATAGAACGTTTTATTCGATAGTAAAATATTTTCTATAAGAAATAGGCTAAAAACATAAAAAAAGTATATTTGGTTCAGCCCGGGATCGAACCGGGGACCTTTCGCGTGTGAGGCGAACGTGATAACCACTACACTACTGAACCTGCTTGATGTTTCGAGTAGTTCCTCACAATATCAATAGAATGTTTTATTCGATATTATAACATGATGGAATTATTTTTTCCTCTATTTTCTTTGAAACGCGAGCATTGAATTAATAGGCATTAAAACACGATACACAGTATTCAATATGCAAATGAGGAGGGGCTAATAAGCGTTACTCATTTTGAGCGAATACTGCAGTACAGTTCCCGCATATTGGCTCCACACAAGTATTCAAACAAAACGTCATAAAAAGTTATTATCATGACTTATTGTTCGGAATTTTTTATACAGTTCGAATCTTAATGTATTTATGCACTACTTTCAATTGTTATAATAGCGATAAAACACTCCTGTTCGTTTGTATAGCTGATTTAGAGCTTAGAAGAAACTATTACAAAACTCACGCCTTCGGCGTTCGTTTTGTAATAGTTTCTTCTTCGCTCTAAATCTGCTATACAAACTCACAGTCGTGTTTTATCCCTATAGTAAAATATTTTCTATAAGAAATGTGCTAATAGCATAAAAAATATATTTGGTTCAGCCCGGGATCGAACCGGGGACCTTTCGCGTGTGAGGCGAACGTGATAACCACTACACTACTGAACCTGCTTGATGTTTCGAATAGTTCCTCACAATATCAATAAAATACAGTATTCGATGATTCGATGATTCAACATACATAAACCACTTGCGCAGACGTGTACCACCCACTGGTCAATGAAGCGCATTTAACAGTTAGAAAAAATGTTAGATATGTCATATTAAAATTTCACACCTGAATCCGACCGACAGGTTAACCCTGAAAGGATAAATTAGGAATGACCATATGTTTTGAGATAATAAAGCATAAGGCCGTGTTCACGCAAACGAAAAAGCTCGGAAAATAGCACGAAACCCGATATTTTCGAAAGCCACATTTGTATAAAATCATAGCAGTTAATACCCTCTGTTCACGCAAAAAAATAGGATTTTTTTGCGTGAACACGCCTTAACATAAATATACTTCATATCTCGAATAATTTAAATATCGTATTAACTTAATTTGTCAAAAAGAAAAAATAATGAAGAAAAAGTAAACCAGAAGCAAGAGTGATTTCACGAAAACTCATCTAAACGAGTTTGGTCGTGTGCCTTTATTCATTGTAATGCTGATGTCCATATCAATGAACTGTTTATCCTACATAAATGTATAACATAATCGCAATAATTCTAAGCGAAATGTGCTTTTGATAAGCTAGTTTGTTAATGGACCCATGTCATGAAATTTCAAAGCATTCACATTTCCATATATCGATTGCGCGTTAAGACATTGATATGGAAACATGAACGATACATGGGTTTTTGACCAAGAAGTGATTGATGTAATACAGGGGCAGCACTTAATTAAATGACAATATCTATAATTACTTCGGACATGCCTCAAAAACTCTGCTTTCGAAGCTCTTTTTGAAAATGGTGGCGAATTAGCAGATATAATTAGGGCCCTTTATACATTGACACAATTATCAAGAAATGAACGCAAGAGTATTTCAAAAAGTGAGCCAGCATTGGGTTCTTTAATTCCATAAATTCTTCAACTTCCGCTGGTCGGTTATTCGAGCATACGCTTTATATATTTTTAATAGTGCATATGGAATTGCGCTTTGAAATTAAAAAATATGTATCACAATATTCATGTAGTCTATTGGGTTCTGGATCAACTTCAGGGTTTGATCGATAATATTTAAAAGTACTTCGCTGCAAGAAGTATGTTTTTCTTAAATCTTTAATATTTAGAATTACACCATGTATATAGATTGGCGAATCGCACCAAATCATTAAAAAACTGCTCCTTAAGAGTAGCAACAATTGTCTCATTCTTTATTTTAATATTATACATGTATTCATAATAAATATGATAAGCAAATGTATATCTTATTCATCTTTTAAAAAGTTAGCAGGTGTTTGTGCCTTTTCCTATAATCGTTATATATATAACGTATAACAGTCTTAAATTGTTTATCACATAGATACATGTATATCTTTTAAGCAACAATGTGTTTTTGATTCGCTTTATCATTGTAAAAATGGTGTAATTGTAATGCTTTCTCTTAAAGCATGTACCAAATGTTCAAAATATATTTTATATCTCACTACTTTTATTTACAATCAATGTCAACGTAGCTTAGTCTATGATATAATCTGACGGGAAGTTCTTAAGTAATGGTACATTTTGACAACTTCCTAGATTGTATGAAAGCCCTTATCTATTTAATTGATATTCTGACTGTTTATTATTTGCTACTTTCTTGACGAAGAAGCAAAACATATAAGGAATAAAGTGACAGACATAAACACTGCCATGTATGTATATATAAAGTAAAAGGAGCCCTCTTAAAGTTGCCACTAGCCAATATATAACGGAGATAAGATCATTTTCAAAACCCTTCAACTTATATCACCCGCCCTGGTGTGATCTTTGCCGTAACATTTTTCCAAGTCTCAAGATTGTAACTTGTGAAGAGCTTTATTGATAAAGGAATAAACACGCGATAGGGACGAATATTGCTGAAATAAAAGAATTTTAGACATGGTAATCACCCCGTAATTGTCACCTTCGACTGTTTGTACATAGGTGTTAGTGTAAATTACAGCGTTTCTCATATTTATTACAATTTGATTGCCAACATAAAATTGCAATATCGTCGTTTTAAAAACACAGATTGAAAGGCAGAGGAAAAACTTTTCACGGGAATAGAGGAGCTATGTAGTCTATGGGATAGTCAGACGAGGTTTAATGAATACTCGGTGCATCATAAAAAGTAAATAATGCATAATTTTGACACATAATAAACATCAAGCCTTGTGTTCGTGTTCTGTGGCAATATTGTCAGTCGTTCCCAGGTCTCTAAGCATAAATATTACACATAATTGCTTAAAATGAATTTAGATAAAAATGGATAAAAGTTATAGCGTAACGCAGAGGTGAACCAAGAACACAATATCGGAGGAAACTATTTTTGATATACACATGTTTATGGGCTTATTAAAGTAATTCAACTATTGGATATCGTTTGACAACATTTCAATTTCATAGAATTAAGTTTCTTTCAAATGAAAGAAATAGCGCTATGTAATATCGCATGTTTCAAAAGAAGAACAGAGATAGTATATTACATGCCGCATTTTTTCTTACACAATCAGGTGCACTTTATCAAAGGGTTAATCTACATCGAAAATTACACATGATATAACTGTGTTTTTAAACACAGATGGTTATTGGCCTAAAGGCTATTAAAGAGCTAATTGCTGTTTTATGGTGCTATTAAAGCTGTTCGGGTTTAGGTCATCTAAACGCTCCTTCATAACGCTTCACCGAGTACCATAATTATATCAATTCATAAAGGCTCAACTACGGCTTAAAAACATTGTTTATTTATATGTTTCATCGATTCATCGCAGATTAATTACCGAAAAAGGGATATGTTTGTACATTAACACATTATTTTATAAACCTTTTAGAAAATAAACATTTGAAAAACAAGCTTTAATAGAATTAGTATTTGAAATATTTATAACATAACGAGACATGAAATGTCTTCATCGATGTATTGACTAAAACGCATAAACGCAATTTTGTTAAGCGCGACACATAATATATTCCAAATGAATGGATAATAAACACTATAATAGTATTCAAACAAAAATACACAAGGACAAGAAACAGAAGACTAAAAAAGATAATTGAAGACAATAAACTTCTTTGTCAATAAACAAGAAACAAATCAAATGCACTGAATCTACACATAAAACGAGAAATATTACATTCATATGTGTAATATGATAATTTAATCACCTGTTTAAAGTTCGTCAGTTGAAAAAGATAATCTTTGCAATGTATTGCATAAAGCCAAGACTATAATCTCACCATTTAGATCAACAGATCTTTTGTGTTGCCTTCAATGTAGCTTTATACACACTGTTATTCACATGATGAATTCAACCTCTGTTTTTACTTTAAAAAATGATCTATAGAAATAAACGTGAATAAAATCATATATTAAATGACAAGGCATGTCTGCTTTACTTTTTGCCTTGTGTTCTTCATATAACATATAATTTCCTATAATTTTACACATTTTCATTTTCAGAGAAAATCAACCACCGGCAGACGAGAAATCGATTTAATCACGTGATTGAAAAAAGAGGCTGTTTTTCAGCAGCAGCAGTAGCAAGCACACCATATAGGCATTTAAGCACCACATCAACATTATTGTCTGTTGACGCAAAGGCCCTAGCGACAAACAGTTATAAAGCAGTAGCAGCGATTACTGTAGCAACAAAGTGATTAAAAAGGTGGACATGTGTGTCGTAGGGTGTGTGTTACCGCATATGATTTTACTCGTATATGTGTCGTTTTTCTACGTGTAATTAGCTCTTAATGAGCATACACCAGCTTTTGCTGACACGTACGGGTAGTTTTTTATATGTATAATTTTCGTTTTGCTACTGAAAAAGTACTTCGAAAACTAGGCCTCGATGAAACAAAAACGTACAAATTGTAATTATAGGAAGTTCATTTTATATGATATATAGGGCAAAGGGCTACAGATATTTCGTTACAAGGATATTATGAAATATAAATGACTTAATGGAACAAAGAAGGAATGGATATTATTAAATCAGCAACAGATAACACTGTTAACGAATAGGCCTACTTGTAAACGGACCATATTTTTGAAAACTGAGTAAACATGGAACGCTCTTTCGCGACGTTGCGACTTTTCGCAATTCTTTCGCTTTTCACCATGGCAACGGCACAATCTATAGTAGAATACAGTATCACAGAAGAGGAAACCCCAACTGTCGTTTTAGGCAATATCGTCGAGGATTCCGAACTGCGAAATCTAAATTCAACGTTATTGATTGGTGCTTCGTACAAAATCGTGGCTCTGGATAATAACCAACATGAGTATTTCAGCATGGATAATGAAGATTTGCTCTATGTCGAGCAGTTAGATCGTGATGAGATATGCCCAGCGGCATTAGAGTGTGAAATTGACCTGGATATCCAGGTACAAACGGATACGAATTTCTATTTGGTTAAGGTGTCGATAACCGTATTGGATATAAACGACCGTGTTCCTACCTTTCGAGAAGACGCATTCCAATTTTCGCTAAGTGAAGCCTCCGCAATCGGAATGACTCTTTCGTTACCAACCGCTACTGATCTCGATAGTCCCGATAATGGACTGGTCGGGTATATTGCCGACAACTTGCCATCCGTTTTCGAATTCCAATCAACCAACTTGGATACACCGTTGGAACCTTCCATTATCTTGAAAGAATCATTGGATCGTGAAACAGTGGACCAATATGTATTCATTCTTCTTGCCATTGATTCCGCATCTTTTCCAAATACCGGTTCTACCGAAATTACTATTCAAGTAAGCGATATCAACGATAACTCCCCGGAGTTTGATCAAACGTCATACCAAGTAGAAGTAAGTGAATCCATGCGGCCGGGAGAAGAAATAGTTCGCGTCACGGCTACGGATATGGATATTGGAACAAACGCGAGGATTCTATATCAGTTAAGTGATCGAACAGTTGGTACTTATGGTGATCTATTTACAGTGAATGAAGATACAGGACAAGTGATTTTAAATGGGGAATTAGATTATGAAACGATAACGGAAGCGTCTTTAACTATAATAGCGAGGAATCCAGATGAAAGTTCCTTATTTTCGTCGACGCGTATTGATATTACTGTTCAGGATGTCAATGATAATGCGCCACACATACGTGTTGTTAACGCTGAAAATGGGAATCTTTCTGTCGCAGAAAACTCTCCAGTCGGAACGTTCTTAGCTCAGGTGAAAGTCAAAGATGATGATACGGAAGAGGGTGGTCGTTTCGACTGCTCATTGGACAGTCCCGATTTCAAACTGGATCATATCGGGGGCGAAGACTACACGCTAAAATCGTTAACCGAATTAGATCGCGAAACCATACCAAGTTACGAACTAGCCATAAAGTGCAACGATCAAGGCACTCCCTCTATGTCCTCCGAGAGTATAATTCAAGTTCATATTATAGATGAAAATGATAACCGACCCCATTTCGAAAATAACGTGATGACATTCAATATTTCGGAAAGCGTACAACCGGGTGATGAAATATTCCAAATAACGGCGACCGATGCTGATATAGGCGATAATGCCAGAATAAGCTACACTCTCGGCGACGTATCGCTTTCGTTCGCAAACGGAATCTATTTCGAAATCGATCCGGCCACAGGAGCCGTTAGCACAAAACATGCTCTGGATTATGAGAACATCACTCAATACGGCTTTCTTGTCATTGCAAGGGATAACGGAAATGATCCGCTTAGCAGTGCATGTAATGTGACTGTTCATATTTTGGACGAAGATGATAATGCACCGCTTTTTGGGCAGCGACTCTATTCTATAGATATAGCGGAAGGGAACGAGATCGGGGCGGAAGTCACCAAGGTTACAGCTAATGATGCAGACTCGTTTCCATTTAATACGATCACCTATGAACTCATAAACAATGATCAAGTGGCAGAATCCTCCAATTTTAGCATTAATGCTTCCACTGGTGCTATTTTCGCTGATTTTGAAATAGACAGAGAAACGGATATGAGTTTTTCGCTCACTGTTATGGCCATGGGACCTCCACCAATGTCTCACAACTCCACGGCCATTGTTCATTTAAATGTCCTTGATATAAATGACAATGATCCCGTTATTGCATTTCCCTCCGACGATAATAACACCATCGCCGTGGCTTCCTATTTGCGAAAAGACTCAATTATCGCTCATATAATTGCAGACGATGCGGACGAACATGAAAATGCACGACTCTCCTATCATATCGTTTCCGGTAATAGTGAGCGTATTTTCGCGCTCGATGAATCAACTGGGTACTTATCCATGAACGTCGATTACAAAGTGACACAAGTGCATACAATGGAACTGGGTATTTTGGTGAGCGATAATGGGGTACCGCCTAACTCAGCGCCACGTGTTAACCTTTATATTGAGTTCAATGAAACAATGGCAGCCGTGGACGAGTCCAGTCTTGATAAAAATGGAAAGAATGAGAGCATAGCCATTATAATTGGCGTTCTCTCGGGAGTTTTAGTTGTCATATTGCTCGTCGCTATTATATGCGTTTTTCGACGAATCAATAATCAGAAGCAGGTTTCTAAGGCAACGAGACTGCAGTCGCATAATGACAGTAATCTGGATACGTCTTCCGCTGTTCCGTATGGCGAATTTCCCGCGGATGGTCAGTATGGGGAGCAAACGATGAGGGGCTTCGACAACCCGGCATTGGATCAGTCAGACGCAAATACGTCAAAGACGCAAGGACAATATACGGTAAGCAATCTAATATATGCTTATATCTATAGCACGTTTATTGAGATAAAATGTCATGTAATTTATAAACTGTTTCCTAATCAATTTGAACGTTAAATCGACTGAACTGTACAGTGTTCGTATGTCAATTATTTTACATCGATGCGAGCTATTCAGTGATATGGTTTCAGGGTCATAATACTCACTACTACATAACATAGAACGATCTTTATGATTTATGGTCCTTTCTTAAATTTCATCAATTATGCTTTCAACAAACCTTGATCCATACAAGCTGTGTTCTGATATAATTATGTTTTAATAGAAAAACGACAGTTGTCTCAAACACCGACAAATCAATACATCAAAGAATAATTATTTGGGAAATTACCATGAGATAGGTTTTCGATACACTTCCATGTCTGCTCATAATTAACTGAGAGGTAACAGACTGAAGCTGTAAAGACAATCGAAGGTTTAGGGACTAATGTTCTGACACCATCAGTTTGTTAACGTGGACAAAGGAGTTAAAATTATTGCAAACGCCAGCAGTGTAATATAATACTGTTGTCTATAATGTCATCTGTTGGTTGGTTGACCATTCCTGTGATATTTCAAGATGCCAAATGAAGATAAAAACGAATGGTCAATTTTCTTAAATGCATTACAGTATTTCTTTTCGAATGTATTCCCCTGCGTTTCGTTTCCTCCACGATCTTTCATTAAAAGCTACGTTTTTATCAGTGTTTCGGTAAACATTTCGTATTTTTACGTAACAATGTTATTTAGTACTTGTCGTGCACATTGGTTATTAATAATAAGATATAATCATTTAATCATAGCTTTGCAAACATAAGGCAAATGGTAAAAATGCGAACCAGTCTCTTGGTGAATATATGTAGCACCTGAATGACAGTAATAAATTTCCTCAAGCGCCATAGTTCATTAAAAAGTTCCCATTCACTATCAGTTTCATAGCACCTCTTAGTGTCTTACAATATTATCAAGGCGAAATCAAAGTATTACAAATTGCTGAAATGGTTGTCTTCTTCTTCTCACTCATGTTTCGTTATCAGAAATCTCAAGTGGAGGTGACTTATCAAAACTGGGTGGAGGAGACACATGCTCTTTTATTCGGACACTGTCGCTTAAGCATTTGCCCTTATGGCTTCGAAGATGACCCATATTTCTTAATAGTAAAATATGTCACATGGTTTTAAAATTTCCGTTTGATCAGTAAGTATTTAGGGCTCATCGCATCCAGTTTAAAACGATCGGCTATTAAGCTTCCGGACCCGATAGCATGGTGATCAACATTCGAAGTAAAGTCCCCTTTTTTGGCGCGGCCACCGGTTACCGATATTTCTTACGCAGCTTGCGAAGTTGATATAAAATAGTTTAATCTGATATTGCTGGGTTTTCTATATTTTTTATAAATTTCGCAGCTTGCGTCAGATATTTCGTTGGCCCTGCCGCGCTATTAAAAAGCGCTATTAAAGCGCTATTAAAAAGATGAATAAAGGATTACTGAAAAACATTAATGTTAAAATAAGTGTAAGAGAGAGAAAAAAAATACTTAAACTATGGGAAACGTTTGTGAAGCAAAATATTTAAAAATAGATAACGTCAAATGCTATCGGGAATCTCTGTTACCTATGACGACCATTTTGAACTCAATTTAAAGGGTACATTTCTGTGAATGAATAAGTTTTCCAAAATTCGGAATCAAATGTATTTATTCGATTATGCGCTTTTCATCCGAAAAAAAACATGTAATTTAAGAAACAAAGGCATATGATTCCTACACAAATGCACTCATCAATCGCGAGCGGCCCAAAAACTACATAATATGTTTGGTCCATAAAATACACAATTACCTGTTTTGCCGAATTACAACATGGTAATCAAATCTATATGCTACGATAACTAACATATTTGTTTTCAAATTCAAATAGCGTAATTTGGTGTTTTTTTGCAGGATGGACAGGTGCATAGCTGGTTTAAATAAACGGATATATTGCAACATATGACACATTTATTCACCATAAGGGTTTCAATTTATTTGCGCTGTAGAACTTTATTGTTTAGCAATGTCTTATGACGTATGTCTAAAACAATAGACCAGCATCCGCAAACCAAACCAAAACAGGAAGGTACCAGTGCCATAAGTTATCAAGGTTGAATATTATATACGATTAGTATCGCAATAAGTACGAATAGGCAAAAGGTGCAAAATATCAAGTAATGTGACAATGAAAAGTGTCAAAACGCGTGTTTGAAAGAGAAAATGCACAACGAGTAAGCATTGTTTTAATGTAATACTAAACCGAAACCTAGCACGAAAGGGCTCTAAAGAAAAGGAAATTGTGAAAATAAAAACTACCTCAACCTGTCGCTGCTCCCTTTTGTGACTATTTTGATAAAGTTATAATTTCCTTGATAATATTGTTTTTCATGATAATATACATGCATGAACAGACGTCAGCGGCACCCAGTGATCAGTCCTCATGATGACATTCTGCTAAAATGTCATGACCTAACCCTTGTGAATGGAAGTTTAAATTCAAGTTTCAACGTTGATAAAAGAAAATAATTTTGTAGGTTTCTGCATCTATTTCTTTTACAACACGCTAGGGTTGTGGTTAACTATCTAAAGTATGTTTTGGATAATAGTTGTACTCAAGGTCACGATACTCCTGATCCATATCACATCTTAAAATAAAACAAATGTTTAAAGGGAATAAGAATTCCTAGTTGGATGCATAGTTTGTTAGTCCGAGGTTTCGGTATTCTTTGTCGTTCACTATTTCCAAGTCGAACGAAAAGCTGCTTATGTGGTGCTGTTTTTTCTAACCCAGGTTTGCCTGATAACAATTGCGTGCACATGGGTTAAATTGCCCTCTTTCTATCTTTATTGAAATCACGATACAAATGCCTACAAGGCTATAAATGACACATATCGGTGTATTGCAAACCTCTTCAACAGGTTTTCAAAAACACCCGATTTTTATAAGTGATAATAGTCATTGTGTTGAGTTTGCCATGGGAACAAAAGTAAGAAAGTGATACCTGTTCGCCATAACACGCAATCAAGGGGTAAGAGAAACCCTTGTTATTTGCTGTTAAAACATCCTATGCCAATTATGACATTTTGAAATGGCCCCAAATGACATTATATGAAATATGAAAAACAATATGGCTGAATAGATGCATGTGACATAATAGACAGAAATATTGAAATGTCTTACAAATTGATGTTTTTGAATGTTTAGCTTTTTTAATGAAGATATCATTCTATAATGATAGTCATTTGCGTGAAATTAAAGATCTTGTTTTCATCAATATTTTCAATGAAAATGAATTCCTTTTTGTTTGATATTAATAATAGACGCTACACCCATCTCGACACAATACATTGGCAAAAAGGTTGTTATCCTTTCATTGGAAAATGCGTGATGTTTGAATTTAAAAAAAAACAACATATTTTTGGCTTATTGTGAAATATTACACAATTAAGAATAAGTAAGAGTAGATTTATTTATTCATTAAAAAAGATTTTTCGAATATTTAGGTTCCAGAGGTATCTCTGTGATCCAGGTATGTTTTATGTTATCAAATCATTGGTTAGTTGAGACCATGCCATAATAGTTCGTAATGTATTTAGGGCGGACGGGCAGAGCAAAAATGCATTGTATTGGAGTGGGCAACATATTTTTCATGACGTGACCCTAATTTAAATGTTCATGGCAAACGCACAATCAACGCACTAACGCACAAACATAAGAACGTCAACACTTATTTTCAGACGCATAGATAATAGACGTTTCAACGCACAAGCTCAAATCCTTAAATGCTATTTTTCAAACACATTAACGATAAACACACCAACCATTAAGCATAAACACAAACATTACAATAATAAGGGTATGGGAGGTAGAATTGCGCACGACTGTAGCAGTTCGAATTCTAGGGTTGAATTCTTTTGTCTCAAATTGAATCTCACAAAACGAAGAAATTTAAAACATCATTTATCACCATCTTTAACGTTATGGCATTGGTATTTACCTGATGGTAGATGCTAATCTTTCACAAAATGTTCCCTTTGATAAAGACATAAGCCCCAAATGTGTTTACCAGTGTCCAAGGGAATACACTGTTTGCGGCGATCGTTAATAGCTTTTGAAAAGTTGAAGGTCTTGTAACGAGGGCACTCAACGATTTATTTTTTCTTATATTCATCAAAATGTTTATTCTGAAGTTCCAAGCAAGAAACGCAGAAAAGCTATTGCAAGCAAATTTACAATCTCCTACCAGAATAAAGATTTCAAGAAATCAAATGTGTATGAGGTTATTCTTTCACAGATTCGTTTACAAAGACTAAAAAAAGATATAGGTGCATTTGTTTATGTACTTGCAAACATAATTCTAGAGTAAATTAAAATTTTCGAAAAAAATCTTTATTCTGTTCTGAAAAAAGTTGCAAGCAAGGAAGAGCTGCTACAAGAATAAACATTTACCCGAATA
>LQRL01151258.1:36002-50601 GCA_001703475.1 Hydroides elegans
GTAATAGATACTATAAGATATCACGAGACGTTGAAATATTGCTTTCCTACGCTTAAAACGTCCAGCTTGTGGAATTATCTTTGAAATATGCAAAACCACTGACATTGGAAAGCAATTTCCGTTGAATACGTTTTTTCGATTCGCAAATCTTAAAGCATTGTTTCACCTGTCATTTCGCATTTCATCTGATACATAGCATCTGAAGCTATACGTCAAAGTCGAAATGAAATAGGAGTGTTTAGAACATGTTTTTCAAAACGACATAAATATTCGTTTTCAATTGAAGAGGAATATAATTGAAGGGTTGGTAATATGCAAAGAACTGATCAATCTTGTAGCATGTTATTACCATCAAGCAATACATCATGGCATATCAAAGATATCAATTGTGCATCGCTCGGAAATAATGTACGTTGGTTTCCAAAATAACGATCAAAAACGAATCTCAAATACTTGGGCCGAATGAAAAGAATGTTTTTAAACCGGAAAAATGCTAAATGATAGACAATTTTTATAAGTTAATGTTCTAATAGAATGGAATAGCCATCCATTTTAGAAAAACCGCATTTCATTTTTGGTGCCCATGTCCGATTGTCCAGTTAACAGAAACCGTGTATTTCACCCCTAAAAATGTTTTTATTTTAGATTTATTTTATATCGCAGGTACTTTTGTCTGAGTTGTGATATGTTGCTGTTTTATCTGCACTTCAGAAAATATACACGTCATTCAACTATTGTACATGATAATGAATATTGAAATATATATTGATTTGACTGAAATGTCCACTCGATATGTCGATCGCCAAATTACATTTGTATACCATAACATGCATGTAATTAATAATATCTTTTTATGGCCGAACTTGAATTCCATAGAACCACCAATTTATACAATTAGCTCGAAATGAATAAAAATCATACCATAATACAGAATCACATTTTTGGTAATTAGTCGCACAGACTCGTTTGCAAACCTCAGGGTGATAAATACTCTGTCTTTGAATAAAATAAAATACTCTTCCTTGCACCTTTTGCAACCAGGACGCTGTCAAAAAAGGGCGTAACACTTAACACTTGCACGGTGTGATGCCGACAGAGCCTTCATTAAGGAAATCGAAAGCGTCGTTTTAATTAAGCAAGTTTCAAATAATTTAAAAGTATTAAATGCTATATCGATTGCATAATGTACAGTATTGTTTCAAAGTTCAGCGTGGGTCAGTGCTCTAAATAGGCGTCGTTGTACATTTAATACTCTTTTGAACATTTGAACTATTTCCAAGCATCCCAAATATATTTGATTTATATCATTGCATCATTTTGGATTCATATATGTTTAACGAATTATAGCTTTACGCCATTTATCTTAGTTTTAAAATATATAATTATGCGTCAAATATGTTTTATGCCTGAAAGCAATTTGATTTAGATCAATTAATTTGATCGTTCTATTTCCAGTTTTACCAACGAAATTAATGTGAATTTTATTAACCGAGATAGTGACTGTCTGTTTAAATTGCTTAAATCAAGGTTTTCATTTTCTTTGTTCTTTCCCTTTTTGGAAATTTAATAAAGTGCATAACGATTGCGTTTAATAAATCATCGTTTATATCTTTGAGAGTATTAAGACAACATTTTGCCTTGGCATCAGCGTTGATCGATATGCTAAATGGAAGAGCGCTCTTTGTTATAAAAAATGTTATCTAACATCATGCCAGTTATTTCGAAGCATTCGATGATCTTTTAATCTAGATATTATGAACTATCTTTTTATACAGATGTCTTATAGCTATTCAAACACAATTTTCAACATTTGCATTTTTAAAAAAATACTTATTTGATATTGATATTTATGGCAAGGACTGGTTATGAATTGTATTGAATTTAATTGTCAATTTAGTGCATTAGATATTATTTTGTCATAACGATGTGCCTCGCACCGCCATACTCGCCTATTTCTATTTATTGTTTATGATATTTCTTATCATTCAATTTTCCATTCCCCTTTTGAATATGACTTTTGATACATGTAGATTTCCCAACTTTATATTTTATCATCTTATGATTTGTTAATACATTTCTCATATCTCTATGTCCATGCATAGCGTCATGTACATGTTCACTTTTAAAAATTTGCCTCTCAATAATTTTCTATATCACTCTTCAACAAACTATTCTTCTTTAACTTACAGGCCGACGGCTACAACCCATCCGTGGGTCCAGGTGTAAAAGACTCGGGCAGCGAAGGGTCAAACGCGGATAGCGGACACGGTTCACATGAGGACACATCTTCTAATCCAGGGGCAGGGTCGCTCCAGAAATGGGATCACGTGTTCTTGCCACCGAGTGGATCAACCAATGGTTGTTGTTATTTATTAAATGATGATTTTTAAATTAGGCAAAATTAATGACTAAATTGAATTCTAGTCACTGGTTAAAGAGTAATAAATATTTGATATTATACGGAACCCTTAAATTGAGAAATTGTGCAATGAGCGTTTTTCAAATCTATATTGAAAGTCGATAAGAAAAATTATCATGTGGATGCATTTATTGGATACCACTTGAATATGAAACACATACATTTAAGGCAGCATCGATTTAAATGATGCATCATTTAAATATTGCACTTAACTGTGTCACCAGTGAAACGAATGTTCATGTTTGACTGAAATGCTGTACGGTTTTTAAAATGTGCACTTTGCAATGTATCTTCTTATTATAATTGAATGTGTACACCATTTTATGAAGAGGGTTAATTATCTAAAATAAAGTTCACGCGCTTCCCTGAATAATTGTTAGGCAAAGCACTATTTTCTAAACACATGTAATCGAGTGAAAATGTTTAAATGGCGACGCCCATTAATTTCAACCCCTTCGCTTATGTTATTTTTATACGGCGACGGCCATCCTGTGATTTTTTATATGTTAATAGCCCTGGTAGAAAATGTTTATTTTAGTGTTATTTTTACTATGTTTAACCACTATACAACTATAGCATTCATAAAAATAAACGCATACAGAATGCATGATAAACCCAGAATGTTTTTTAAATAATTTGGTGGTTTCATTTCATCAATCTTAAATATGATGATGTGACGAATTACATAACCAGGCAAAATAATAAATAACGACAAAATTTTGAAATAAAGAAATAATTAGATAACAAATAAATAAATCGATAAATTGACGTCATAACGATATAAATAAACTCATCATTTTACACTGATACAGATACCGACAACTACGTCGATGAAAACGAGATATTGGCTGCGGACCAGCGACAATACCCACAATTCACCAATCCACCCCCGTACAGTAGGCCACAAAGTGCAGCCGCCATGGAAAACATGAGCTACGCGTTCAATGACCCAGAACACAATCACCCTATGACGTCACAATCACCAACATGGTTGCCAATGGAAGACTGTCATCCGACGAACCATCCTGCAGAGATGTCATATGGAATAGACCATAGTCACCCGTATGCTGGGGAATATAGGGAATCGCCCGATTTGTATCGACATTTGGCGGATACAAATAGAGACAGTCCTAGGCAAGGACCAGTTATAGATCTGCGTGATTATGAACGCGATAATAATGACTATACAGTAGATAATAATGACTATACAGTAGATGAAGTTGATCAATTTAACTGTGATTATAGGTTAGGTAGTCAACTACCGAGGCATATGAAGCGAAGAAGTAATTCATTTGCGAATGATTATTTTCCCACAAGGGAATATGATGTTTATCCAGGACATATCGCAGGCTTTTGTACGCCGCAGCCGAAAAATATCAAATATTGCAGTCAGGTGTAACGATAAATATAGCGTATGTTTTGTAAATATCATTGTTATCGTATCTCAAATATGAAATCGTTGCTCATGTGTTCAGATTATTCAAATTACTATTTGGTTTCATATTCTACAGTGGTCTAACTTTAAATGACATATTTCGATAATTTGATAACGAGGGAAATGCCATTCAACTTGCCTTTATAATTATATTTTTATAATTTTTTAACCAAATGAATGTCTGTTTTTAAGTAATTTTTGTTTACAACTGTGTATTATTTAGTCTATGTCTGTATTTCAAGTTCTAAATTTGAAATCATCGATTGTTCTAAATCAATGTTTTACAAGATGAAATATGATACAGGGGAAAAGGGAGTGTCTCACGATATATGCAGTCTTGAACAAAATGCCGTGAGATTTTAATATCTTATTGCACTTTTTATTAGCCTTATTTACAGTTAAATGCCCTACAATTTTTGCGCTTTATTAGGTTATTCACTGTTACATTATGTCAAGTGAAACGGGTGGCATCAGGTTACATGTCACAGGTTTCAATGTCTCATTATGTAGTTGCTAGTGTTCATATGAAACAGGGTGTTTTCTTATATCTGGCGTGACAGCCGCTACCTTGTTACCGCAAACTCATATTACTGATAATTTTGAATAAAGCCAAGCTTTCATCAATCGTGTCTATTATTTTATTACACCCTCGAATCAAAAAGAGTGATTTTATGACTCAGTTATTTTGAGGATATTTGAAACAATATAGTTTTGCATCTTAAAATAGTGTCTACTTTCCAACGTGTTTTTCCATTTGGCAAAATTCTAATAATTTCTTTTTGAAAGTCACATGTTTTATTTTCATAAAAAAATATCAGATGCTATAAAAATTTCGATTTATAAATCCACAGATTTATGATATTTTTTGAAAATTTATTTCATGTGGCTTAAGCGTTACTTGTACAGGATAAAGCCTTTTTTGTTACATGTGATTTTATAGTCCTTTCAAATATGAAACTTCCGATGAATTTTTACTTCTAAAACCCAAATATATATTATCACATGTTGACAGCCAAGAAAAATAGGATTCCGCTATGTGCTTATATGAGAATTCCCGGTTATGTTACACTTGCTGTGCGTCTGCGTCGGTATAAAATATAGTAATTCCAGCGGAATTGATACCGATGGGTTAACAATATTTCATCACATATAAATTCTGCAGACGCAGACGTAAAGTGCCGCTGAACGCACCATTACGGCATATTTTTGGGCCACAGACCATGGCAATCGCTATGCATTTGTATTTATAGTATTATTTCATCAAATCAATAATACCATCCCCAAAAAGTGGCATATCCTATTTGTATTTCAAAGTGATAATTTAATCCATGATTCTACAAGAATGCGATTACATTAATCGAGCCAGTTTCATATTGTTGGGTCACGAAAAAAACTCAAATTGTACATTTTGAAATTGAGTTTAATAAAAACCGTGAAAATGGCACTGCATGAGTACATCAGCTCGAGACTTTAGTATAATGTATAGCCATAGTCGTTGATTTGGGCTTTCAGTAAAGCAGCAATGTGAAACACTCAAAAATACGAAAATTGAGCCCCTCGAATTTAGCAAAATTTAACAAAAAGTGATACCATTTATTTTACTTTTATATTTCACTTTTTATATTTCAATTTATTCCTTCCAGACTGACAAAGGTCCAATTAAACTTTGCTACAAACATAGCAAATGGAATACACATCCGAATCAACAAGTAGAAACAAAAATCAAATTGGATTTTAAAATCAAAGGCGTTTATAAGACACTCCTAAATATTGCTATTTTAAAAATTAGACAGAAGAGTGTCTTCACTAAATAATTTGGATTCTTACCATTCGACACATAATAAATAGATATGATGGGAAATAGGTTGCATACACGAGGGCATTTATGTAGAAGTGATAAAATTATGTCTGTACATGTATGTTTGTTTATTGTTTTAGCAAAATATAAAGATTTCATTTTTTTTTTAGAAATCAGACAAGGAAAACCTGAATAACACACTTGTGTTACCTAATATAAAACGATATTTATCTCATTGAATGATTGCAATCACAAAAATTATTTGAACGAAATTATAGTCACACACATCAGTTACTAATAACATTTATTTTTTATATTCGAATAGTTAGTTCAATACCGGTAGTTATTTATACTACTAAATTCTTAACGGACCCAAAAATGGTCCTCTATCGGTGATAATACATGTATGAGTAAAAAATTGATTGCTTCCTGAATATAATTGAAAAAAAAATCGTAAGATAGTACAATAATACAATGAAACCCTAATCATGCGATACTGAGTCATGGGCAATTGAGTTAAATAAATATCCAATATGTCTATAGAAAAATATGTTCTCAACTGCCAAACAAATACAATTATGTTTCATGACACCAGATTAAATCGAATACACGGATTGAGCATTAGAAATGACACATATCAAGGTTATTTGTTGACTTTGTTGAGTATATGCTATTAAATCCTCGTATTTGGCGATAAGGATGTTTTTCTCTCGAGAAACTAGTCATTTCGCTGGCTACATCAGCACCTTTTTTTTGCAGAATGTATTTTTAAATTTAGATATTTTTAAAAAATAATTTTGGAGCGTTTCCCCAAGACCCCGTCCATAATGAGGATTTCAAGTGATCAGTCCTAGTGTTATATGGCATATGCATAACTGTCTTGTTTGCATAGTTGATGGACTGATTGATACTCCATTTATCAAAACATAATAAATGGAAATGAAAACCATCAAATTCAAAAACATTATTCCTTGTACAGTGATGAGCAATGAAGATATATCCCCGTTCACATATGTATTCAGTGCGGCCACATAAAATATGCCAAATTCAACGTTAATTATTTAGAATGTTATTTGACTGATCTGTATATGTTAACCTACATGTATTTCATCAAATAAATACCTATCCCGATTGGTTTATTGGACATATTGGCATATTGGACATTGTTCATACATAGGGGGCCCGGGGGGAGGGGGGTTGAGGTTGTAGTCAAGATCACGAAAAACACACATTGCGAACTGCGTTATCATTTAAATCATCCTAGTCGAAATACATTTATTGCAAAAATTATATATAGAATATTTATTGAATTAAGGTCATGTTATGATAAATTGAACATATCCATTGCTGTCTGGAGCGGTTCCAATCGCTATACATAATTGTATGAGCATTAACTGTAACCCGGTGCCTCGCGAATATGGATTTATGGGGCACCACATGACAAAATTAGGATAATTTCGACTTCAATAAAAGAAATATGAATTTAGTGTTTTCTCAAATTGGAAAATTGGAAAGCGATTTGATTATTTTTTGGCTTCTTTCTCATTCTCATTTATTTGAAATGATTCAAAAGTATAAATGTTTATATAATAGTAAGAATAAAATATGAAAATGGAAAAATGTGAGTTCATGAAAGGTATTTTTGGATACGGAAATATTATTATTTTTGTCATATCGGCGTTTTACAGTGAAAAAAAAAACATTTAACATCAAAATTCACATAGGGTATATTGTTTACTTTCTAATTGGCCACGAATACCAATTTAGTAATCCCGTTCATTTGATGTTCTCCATATACAATCAACCTTATTTCAAGAAAGACATTGTCACAAACAAAATAGTTTATATATAGTGCCGTCTCAGGGTTGACAGTTATCTCAGTTATACATTAAGGGCAGGATATATTGCAGGTAAGATAATTTGATCTCAGATTAAAAATAAATTATTCATTATTATACAAAATTAGAAACAAATTATTAGTTAAGCACAATTTTATGTAAATTATTAAATTATTAAAGAATTGTTGCTGACAAGGCAGCTACACAGTACATCTATATGTATATGTATATGTTTGTGTATGTTATCTAGAAACTATCTAGCAACTATCTGTCTTGCATTTGGGATCTAACATATATATATTTAACAAAAATTGAAAAGCTTATTTTTCTTCAGCTTAAGGTATATGAAACAAAATAACCATGCCACACAGCAGTTACGAAAGCAGCGATAGCTACGGAAGCGACAGTTATAGTTCGGAGGAGTGGTGGGAGGAATGGCGTGAACGTCTGGGCAGTGGATCCGGTTCCGGTTCAGGATTAGGTGAATTCTGGCGACTCATGGAACGCAGATGGTATGTGCATCAAGTTTTTTATGAGAGGGGATTTTGATCGTTTGATCTCTGTGGCTATTCACTTCTACTCTATTGTATTTCAACAATGGGCTTGAATGTATACATTCATATTCATTAGTTTAGTCAAAAGCAAGAAAATTGCATGTGAAACAGTTATAATCATTATTAAAAAAAATACTTTTTGTGTATTTTCATTTTGAAACGATTTCACGATAAAGATTATGATGTATTTTGGTTTCGTGAAAAAAAACCTATGTATAACCATAGAGACATTTGAAATATCGCATCATCGTTCCTTGTAATTTTATAGACCTATTATTTTATATTTCAGTATTTTTCGGTATCTTTTAAGTTGATTCCAACTAAATAATGAGTTCAGTGATTATCAATAGCAAAAAAGTCATTTGGTAAGGTTATCTATGGTAAATTTTTTGCGCAAGGCGAACTGCCATACGGGGGGGGGGGTGTGTACTAACGTTGTTGACGAAGAGGGGGATTGAAAAATTCATTGAATCGACTGTAAATCGTAGGTAAGGAAACTTGCATTTTCCTGCATCTTTTAGTTCTTGTATAATCCCATATGAGAAAATGTCCATCTTTATCTAATTCCAGGGACAGTGGCAGCTACGAGGACTCTGAGGAAGATTACTACATCGAGGACTTGGAGGGCACTGTTTGCTTCCTCGTTGTCCTGCTCTTCATCGTTTTCGCCGTCTTCTCTGTGGCCCTCGCTGTCACCGTAAGTGATGTCTATTTTCGTTTAACTTCAAGTTTTGTTATTCTGTACCTTTCATTAATCCAAAACTATAAGTATGAGCTCAATTTTCTCAAGTTTTAAATGGCATGTCTTATAGAAATGTTATTGAAATAATATACAAATGTATAAATATTGAATTGATATTTATACTGCGTATCGGTTGTTATTTTTTTATTTATTTATTTTTTTTTTTGAAAATGAAAAACTGCCAGATGAAAGCCGCAATAATTTTTGATAACATTAAAGCGCTATTTTCTATGTGCAAGCAAGATAATCTAAATGTATTATAGGCATAATCATTTGTTTCGATTAAAAATTTTTATTGACATAATTCTTCACAATAACCATTCTCTGTCCCAGTGTTACAAGTGGAGACAGCTGAAGCGCCTTTCGGCGACATGTAGCCAGATACAGCCCCAGGCTCCAGTGCGCCAACAGGTCAGTTAAAATCTGTTACCAACCAATTATTCATATTAAATAATGGTATATATGAATGCTATTATGCTTACAGAAACTGAACTCACTAAATAAATGCGAATACAATTCAAGTAGATATTCGATGAACATTTTACCTACTTTAGTTTTTAATTCAATACGATTAATTCAATTCAGTTTTTCTTTCACTTAGTGAAAAACAAATATACACTTGCGGTAACATATTATAGCACTAAATAAGTAATTATTTATTTAATTAATAAATTGTTATAATTTTTAAAGGTCGCATTTTCCATTTGAATTGTTTCTGTTTCGCAGAGCCCCTTGCCCGAGAAGAAAGTTTCCCACTTCAACACGTAAGTTAATTTTATCTATAATATTCTGAAATATAGCCTCATATAAGGGCTTCATGTAATTCTGCTAAATCATTTAAATTGTCTATTTTTTCTCACGTTGATCTTAACAGTGAGGGTGCCTCGGGCGCATTTGCCATTGTTATTCTACTTGTTTATTTATTTTGCATATGCTTAGCCTACCGTTATAACTGAATTGCATCGATAAAAATGTTTGATTAATCATCAAAGTAGGTTAATCCAAACCAAAATGGATAATCTGACTTTATTGAGGATGGATTACACTTCATGACACCGATCTGTCATGTAATTAAAACGTGATTTGCGTATTCCAAGAAAAATATATCAACCATTATGGAAGGGCATATCAAATATTAAAAAATATGGCATGACAAATTGTATATGAAAATAACTCAGATAAAATGAATATTTTTTTTTGCGAAAACAAATGATAAATTAAACAGATAATATATAAAAAGACTAGATTAATTTTAGTTTTGAGATAGTATTGACCATATTGTTGATGGAATACTCACCATATGCTCTTTAATAATATATTTGGAATTTTATATGTTTTTATACATTTTGTTAGGCATACAATAAAATCATGTTTTTGCTCATTACAGGGTGGCACCGGAGAACCCACGTGACACACTTCAGCCCAACAGCCCTCCGCCTGCGTACAATTAAGAGGAATATGGAACTCATGTCATTCCATATACAGATGATGAAGAGACATTTTATGTTGCTAGTTTTCGATGGAACTTGACTCCTTTATATATTTAATGAGGACGCTACGAGTTTGAAGTTAAGAAAAAAAAACATATATCGATGTTTTATGGTAAAGTTGGAAGTTCAATGAAAGTGTGCTGTGTATTTATGTAGGCATTTACGTGTAGAGTTAATATTGATTGCATTTCGTTGTTGAATCATTTTGCCAAAACAGTTACGAGATCTTTTATTGGTGTTTATCATGATTTGTATTTAGTCCTTTATTCTTTAAGCAACTGATGAATATGAAATAGGTCATTATGATGAAGTTGCGTCACGTTTAAAATGTATTCGTTTATATTCCCTTTAAGTTAAATAAATTTTATACAAAACAAAGTTTATTTTTATTGAATTAGTGGTAAGTCGCACCGACATGTTATAATATAATAAAAAATGGGATGTTTCATCAATTTTTATCGCTACATTAGTGTTGACGAGTATTCTATAAAACTATCTCAAAAAAGCATTTCAGTTATAAACCTATTTTGAAAACTGAAAACTGAATCTGAATTCTAGAGTTGATATGTGGTCCTTCAAAATGCCAGGCAAAACTAAGTATAAAATTGGCATGAAAAAAAAAACAATGGGTGAAGAGTTCGGAGTAAAATACACTTCCTCTACAAGAAAGCTGAGTTAATATTGTCAGAAAAATTACTTGCTTGGAATTTTGAAATCTTATCTGTCGATCTTCATATGTCGATCTTCATATGAGAAAAAAACTGCCTAATCAAACCTCAACTTACCAACATGGTTCCAAGGCCTTGTTCCCCGGATCTATATTTGGATTTCATAACACGACGTATAATAATTTTAAAAAGAGAACTCATTCGAAAGAGGAATCATTCATGAAGTATATATATTATTTAATCGAAACAATATAAACTTTACATTTTATAAGGTCAGATATTCCAAGATAAGGTTAGGAGTGATTCCAAAATGGAACAAGAAATATCAAGATAAACATTGTAAACGCTGTTCCTGATTAAAAACATGCATTTTAGAGCCGTTATTATACAAGAGAAAAAATATATATACAATAATAACATCGACCTTAATTTACAAAACTGAATATAATAATTATTTGTAGCATGATATTCTGATTATTTGAATAAAGTTAATGATAGCTTTATGAATATCATACTCAATCATTATAAAAAGCGTCAAAACACTAATTTTGTCTTAAAGTCTATGATATTTGACATGGCATGATTCCAATCCAAATTTTTGTCGATTACTTCCTTAACAATATTGTGAAGTGCGCATTTAATTAGTTACTCAAAATTTAGGAGGATAGCACTTCGAAAGGTAGGGATCGCATTTAAATCTTCGAAAAATTGATTAATAATAATAGTTTATCATAGTGTATAAATGAAATATCATCATAAAATAAATAATATAATGACATTAATTTATGAGTAGACTGTTATATGTATTTATTGCTATTCGATTAAACAAATAGATGCCTTTCTCAATTAATGGACACTTCCAATTTGACTCATATAATGGACACCCTGCTATTTAACCAATATGTATATGTTTAGGGATACTGTTTTGGAGCAATAATTTAGATAGATCAATATTGATTCCCCTATCATTGACCTTTTACCGCTAGACTAGTTCTAGTCACAACTAGACTAGGTAAATGACCAAGCGCTATGTGTTGTGTCTGAAGTTATACAGTCTATACTCTATAGACTCTGAAGTGAAAAATAAGAGCTGAATAAAACGTATTGATCCTTTCCGCTATTACCAAAAACATGAAAGATCAAAATATTGGCTCTATAGTCCTATTTTAGTAAAATAACGACAAGTGTCCGTTTTTTGAGAAAGTCCATTTATCTCCAAATGCAATGCTTTTACTTAACCGCAGATTTTAATTATAAAGAATTGAATAGTTTTGCGTTTAGCAACTTAAAGTCAAATGCTGAAGTTACCCCGAGACAAAATATAGTTTAGATTGATATACAAATCACTGGTCTATTCGAAGTCAAAGTCAAAACTTCGCAAAAAGTGTCCATTAATTGAGAAAGGCATCTAAAACTACAACATGGTCAGTATTGAAAGGTCAACATTTAATCAATCCTTTGTCTGATTTAAACATTTGAATAAAAAAAAACGTTCTTGTATTTTCTACCTTGGTATCTAAAATCCTTTTTTAGATTAGAACATGACGGTGATTCCAGATTGGTTCGGGCCGTATTATTATGATTATGAGAGTGGTTCGGGTTGGCGGGAGAGTGGTTCCGGTGGGTGGCGGGAGAGTGGTTCCGGCGGGAGGCGGGAGAGTGGTTCCGGCGGGTGGTGGAACAGTGGTTCCGGCGGGTGGCGGGAGAGTGGTTCGGGTGGATGGTGGTGGAGTGGTTCAGGCTCAGGATCAGGATCCGGGTTAGCACTCTAACATATAAAGGATATTTAAATGTTTATTTAGATAGATCTGTATAAATCTGTATTTAGAAACAAAAATCACATTATGGATAACCAAATAAAGCACTTTTTGTATTGAAATTTTAAATGCATCAAACGACTTTTGCCCGATGCCATATATGCATGTTGAATCGAACGTTGAAATTAATGACTTATTATATTCGTGCAACTTAATCATCTAGGGATTCGCTGAATGATAAAAACAAAGATAAGTCGTATTATGCTTGGAGTCAAATTTATATATTTGTCCAAAACGGCATAAAAACATTTTGCTCATGTATGCACTGAACCTTCGAGTTTAGCTTCTAAATAGGTTTATATATTCGCCATATACAATGTATATTGGGCAGAGACGACTGTTGGTTGGTGGATGGGTACATGGAAGGTCTGGAGTGGACTGTATTCATCGCCTTCTGCTTGATCCTGTTCCTCACGCTCATAATCTTCGTGCTCCTCATCACGCTTTCTGTAGTGGTGAGTCGTTGAATTAATTTATTCAATAGTTTTGTTTTAAAAATAATGCATATTTAAGAAATGACTTGTTCAAGTATATATTGTATTTATACTCATCAAAGACATATAATTTAATAACGGTTATAAACATATAAAACATAAAGACATGTCTATTTTATCTAAAGTGTTGCAAGTGGAGGAATCTAGCCTTTCGAATGAAACATGGAGGGCGTGTACAGACAGTAAACGTGCCGCACCAGAACTTCTACGGAGTATCTCAGGTAATAATTGAAGGGGTCCGGATGTCATTGTGTCCACAGGAAATAAAATCCCATATGCATTTTTTGTAAAACCTTGACACTGGACATTTCTCAACCTGCCTTAGGGCCTTTCTGAATAAATATTATGCTGATTTTTGCTTATTATAAATATTAACATTTTCAAATAACGATGGCCGAAAGGCGTATTTAACCCATAGACAAATTATGGTTGTTGCAAAAACCTTTACAGGATAAATTTTTCATCCACATATTTTCTTATTTGTTATACGCTAGCTCTGATCCTCGGGAAACTCTTTATAAAATAATCCGATACCTTTATTCCTTAGCGTAGATTTCTAATATCATCTGGTTTATTTCAGGATCCCCTTCCACCAAAGCATGACACCATGACGTAAGTAAATATGGCATGCACAATGTGTTGTTTAACGAAAACACATTAGATTATGTGATATACTTAATAATCTAATAGAATCCATTTAATATGTATGTTGCTATATGATATATTGTCCTAAATGCTTATCTATCTTAAGATGGCGATTCATGAAGCAATCATGAAATTCATAAATAGAAAATGAGAACATTTTTTTTATTCGGTATTGTATATAATATAGATTTTATACACTTAATTTTGAAAAAGAATATCATCTTATCTATTTACTCAATTCAGATTTCAGAGAGATGCGGTGACCACGCCAGCCACACCGCCTCCGCAATATAAGTGATATTTCATGGACATAACAGAATCCACAAAAAAATATCGAGTTTGAACTGATAGATGATAAGCCTATTTTTGATAACTCAAATTGGTTAATACAAAGCTTGTTGTGAAATTAATATCATGGTTCGTGAGAGACAACAACAAAATCCTCTGTAATCGAATAAAAAATGTAAAAATTGCATGGATTATCATAATATGCATCAGTAAATATATAGGTATCACTTCTTAACAATTTTAAAAAGAGGATTTATATTAACGGGGAAAGCTTGTCGGCTTCTATCTTTTAAAGAATATATAAAGGTCTAAGGCCGCGGTTACACTGAACTAGCAGTTTTTCACGTCGGGGATTAGTCCTCTATTTTGTCCACTATTAGTCCTCTATTTTCTTTATAAAAACTCATGTCA
>LQRL01151266.1:6523-17168 GCA_001703475.1 Hydroides elegans
GCACGTGATCCATCTGTTTACAAAATGGCGGAGTATATCAATTGTCCAATATTTTATATATTACCATTGTTAACATTCTCAAATGGCCAACTTTATTACCCCATATTGCAAAACTTGATTGGAATGAAATAACCTTTCATGTAGGTTCTGACATATGAGGAGAACATCTGTAACATTGAAAAGTGGGCGATATTTAAATAAACAATCTCAACAAATTAATGTACACCATGTCAGGGATATCATACATACAGGTACGGTAGAGCATGGATAGATCCTCTCATTATGATCAATTAATTCTTTAAGGAATCATCCAAAACCAAACAACTCAATAAAAAGAATGGTTCATCTCCAAAATTCGCCATGTTGTTTTTTCGTTATTTCCGGGTACAGAGACCGTCTTGTTCGATAAGTCGTCACCCTTTTCGGTCTTTTAGCAACCATGACCTTTTTCGGTTATATTTCCGAATGCATAGAATCCTGCTGTGTCAGGTGTAAAGGATGCAAAGAAATATTTCAAGGCACGTACAGCCCGAAAATCGCTCCATTTTCCTTCGCAGACTAACGATCAGTATTCACCTCCGTTTGAAAACCACGAAACTGCACCGGAATGGATGTATATCGATTGTGACGAATTGGGATATCCAGTAAAAGTTTCATCTGATGAAAGTGAGGTGAGAATAAACACTTTAGTATTTGATTCAAATGTTGTCTATACCTGGTCCTTATTTATCCTAGCCATAAGGATTCAGGTTTGCTGAGGTCTAACTGCAGAGTGTATTCTTTGTGTGAAATTACAAAGAGAAACAGGAATAATTTTAACCATTTCGAGTCCAACAAAGAAAACTACATTAAAGGCAAACACATTTTTATATATTGTTAACATGTTTTCTTTCAACATATTCAAGTTCAGGCTTCAATTTTCTAAAAAACAATACACTAGCCCTTCAATTATTATTTTTTTTTTGAGAAAATGCATAATTTCCAAGTCACGGAAAAATGAATTTGTTTGTCATCGTTTGACCTACCTTCCGGTTACTCTGTATTCCGAAACTCCCTGAGTGAAGATATTGTGTTATTCAATTTCATTTTCTGGATGCAGTTTTTTTTCTCCTAAAATGAAGAAAATACAACTATCATATAAACAACGATGACATATTTCCCCAAGGGTTGCAGTAACTCTACATTCGAACCCAACGTGAATTATCCCACTCGTCAAACATCCCACTCATGAATCACTCATAAAAATAACCCCACGAGCTGCTCCTCACAAAAGGTGTTCCCCAGCAAATCCTAGATGGCTTGGTGATTATGAGGAAATTCGTTCTAGCTAGCTCGAGATTTGAGCAGATTGAGGAGCACAATTTTTTGATAATTTCTTTGTTTTGTAATAATTAAGGAGAATAATTAATTGCAAATGAGTCATAATTGTTTGCCGTTGTCTTTTAACATGTTATTTGCTATCAATGATCGGTGATTTAGTAATAATCAACAGTTTAATCAGGTGTTCCTCTTTTACACAAGCTGGCTAGAAAACGAGGAACAGCTCAGCTGGCTTGGAAATAATGATTACCTTTTTGCAAAAAAAAAGTTCAAAAATGGGTATTTTGTTGTTGTTCGTAAAAGTTAATTTGTTTTGAATATTGTGTCATGGGGTGCCCCTTCCACTCATCAAGGGTCGTCCGTAGTACGGTGCATTAAGACGTGTCATTGAGTGGAAGGCACACTTTGGGCTCATGTGAACGATTTCCGGACGTCTTTTTACGTCCCAGCGTCTGAAGAACATAATTCTTATGTACGACTTGGTGCAGCTTCATATTTACGTCAGCGACGAATAAGGACATCCGGAAAATTTCATATGGGCCCGAAGTAGGGCGCTCGCTCAACGTCCGTGGACGTCTTGCCCAATGGGATAATAATAACCGTTATACCAACATTTTTTGCTCTTACATATTCATACAGATTACGTAATCGAACCATATTTATTTTCCATTTCCAGACCCACCACGATGCCAGTGAATCCTTAGTAGTATATAAGGACGGTAACAAATTCTCATTAGAAGATTTTCTACCGAATTCAAGTAAAGCAAGGCCATTCAGAACATATTTAAGAGATAGACATCGGTATCAAGAAATGAAACGAACACATGCATCGGCATCAGGAAGACTGGACGATGAGAGAGCCATGGAGAATAAACAGGTAGAAGACGGAATCACCTTATTAATAACTGTACAGCTCTGGCGTTGCATTGAAAGTAACATTATTTTTAAAAAATCCTATTAACTCTATATATGCTTTAGCTTAAATGAGTACTCTTTTTATATGAATATTGGATATTGACGGTTGATTCTGTTAATGTTTGGGTTGGTTTTGAGTGCATCAATACAAACCTGTAGGCTTCTTTTAATGGTTGGATGATTTTAACACAACACCGGCAAACGGAATATTTCACAATTTCAGCGAAATCAAAATTGAAGGGCACCCCACGACACAGTTTTAAAAAGTAATCACCTTAAAGCAACTTTACAAAGCGAACAACAATAAAATATACCTCTTTTTGATTAATAAAATTTTGCAAAAAGGTGTTTTTTTTCAAAGTCAGATGTGCTGTTCCTCCTTTTCTAACCAGCTTGGAGCAGAAAAGGAACACCTTTTGAAATAATTAAACTGTTGAATATAACTAAATTACCTATAATTGATAACAACTAACACGTTATTAGACATTTGCAAGCAATTACGATCAATTTGCAATTAATCATTCTATTTAATAATCACAAAAAAGAGAAATTATCAAAAAAGGTGTGCTTTAAACTGCTAAAATCTCAAAGCCAGCTGGGATTTGCTATGGAACACCTTTTGTGAGGAACAGGTCGTGAGACACTCTTCAAAACTAACTATTGTAACTAACAATATCTACATGTCGATCAATAGATTACCATATTTCACTCAGTTTAGCATTTTGATAGCAATTCATTCATATATTTGTAGCACATGCACATTTCAACAGCGATTAAATTATATATTTGTAGCACATGCACATTTCGACAGCGATCTATTTATATATTTGTTCCATATGCGCATGTTGATAGCGATGTATTTATACATTTGCTGCACATGCGCATTTTGATAGCGATTTATTAATATATTTGTTGCGCATTTTTATAGCGATTCCTCGAGATCGAAGCAGCTACAGCGCGGTGGCCAGGTCGTCACGTTGTCGCTGTCGTGGTGAAAACTAGAGATGGAAGCACAATGTCAAGGTCACAGGATAGAGTTAAAGGTGATGCTTAAACGACCAATTGGTCTAGATGTTTCGATCGCGCGCCCAATCTACATAAAACCTCATGATGAGCTCATGGTGGTCTAAAATTAACTCATATGAGATCATCTTGAGGTCATGATGGGGTTCTGTGTAGACTTGTCGGCCTTGACTCTTTTAGGACCACGACATATGGAAAGCTTGTCGAGCTTTTTCATCCTAAATAATAACGCGATTTATTTACTTTTATTCTTTATTGGAAAACCTAAAACATTTGCTCCGTTTTTAAAGTTGGACGCTTCTTTGATTAGAATGATAACATTGAATTCACGGGAATGTTGGGAAAAAAGCTGGATAAAGTTTCCCGGGTGGCCAGGCAATTAGATAATTTCTTAGAAGGTTTCCCAAACACAGGCCTTTTATTTCAATGTACCGTTTATAGTTGAAACCAATTTACCCCTGTAATTATGCAATGTAAAAAATGATACATGTTATATATCATAATTAATGTGCATTTGACTTAAGATGGACTATTTATCTGAGCTTTTCTTTTAAAAGAGTTGAGCGAATGTTTTCGAAAAAAAAATGATGTTGAAGAGAGTGTGATTCGTGTCATACATTGTATAAACCATATGGTTATATAGTTATACTGTTATCAGTTAGTTTCAGATACAGTGGACCAAGTGGTTTTTTGCCTAGAGACGAATTATCACTAATAACGGTACGTTTTCTTATTCCTGCTTTCATTTTAACGATGTAATGAATTCTCTAGACATTGGGCTTGGTATTTGAGCCACTTAAACCCTATTTTTTTTTTTACTTTGAGAGTTTGGTAACCGAGCCTTTTACGGTAGGATTTGTGCTATATCCTATCCTATGATGGTGCATCAATTGACCATCAATTAGTAATAATTAGATTGATGTATGTATCAAAACTAATGAGCCCACATCTCTACATAACACAGGGGTCATCAACCATGTGACCTTGGTATTTGGGTCACTGTAACCTTGGTATTTAGCCCACTTCAGGTTTTGCCATAGAAATAGTGCAAAAGATATGTTTATGTTGAATAGCTTTTCAAGTAACATTCTGGGCCTTACAATAACTTATTCAAAATCATATTTGACATGATGAAACTTCTGGAAACAACGCTTTTTTAAATTAATTGATCGTGTCCTGGTCTGACATACGAAGCACATTCGTCACATGCAGAGACGCAATAGAACATCCGGAAACGTTTCTATGAGCCCAATTTTGAACTTCATTTCGACGTCAAATTCAAAATAGACGTCTTTTAAATTACCTTGCCGAATTGGTCATTTCTTTCATTTAGCATGTGTTTTGTGTTATATTAACCTATTTCATAATCTATTATTTGATTAAGCTCCATTGCAAGATATATGAATTAAAATAAGCTGAATGGTACGAATTAGGATTATAAACTATTTTCTTTATTGAATTTAATGCATTTCCCGGTGTAACGGTTTCAAGCTACCCCCCTAATTATTACCTCCCCGGTAATCTCAAACCGGTTTCAAGCTACCTCCCGGTAACCTGATACCGGTTTGAAGCTACCCCCACCGGTTTGAAACTACCTATTTTGTTTATTTTTATTTTTATTATTATTTTTTTTAATTGAATAGTTTATCAATCGATATAATAATGCAATATGACACCAAAGGACTACGTGCATTTTACATAAGAACAATGCTCCGGAAGTAAAATATCAAGTGGTTAAAAATGGATCTTTAAAACTTTGTTTATCCATTTATATATTTTGAAAGATCATCCTTTAACGCATTGAAAACAAATATTAACTATTTTTCAACTTAATATTATAACGTATTTATCGACCATCAAGAACATGTACTGAATTTGATTGAATTCTTAGGGGTCTTATACAAAATATCGTAAGAAAGTGATATTTAGAATGATTTTATATGTTTCATTAAATACATATTTAAACACAATACCTGTTAAATAATGTCAATGAAATAGCAAATAGATTAGTCAAAGCACCGTTTAAATACATGACCATATCACAACATTTGGACAATATTTATAGGTTTCAGGATGCTATATTTTGTTCGGTTCAAATTAAAAGTTGGTCAAGGGTGCATTCGCCCTCCACGCTGAATTTTCAGTATATGAAAGCTAGAATATATATAAATGATATAAAAGAAATCGAGCGTGGAGGGCAAATGCACCCTTGACCATAAATGAACTTATTCACAAATTTTGGTATGAAATCTTTAAACGCTAAAAATACTGAATTGGCACAAAAACTGGACACCATCTGAATAATCAACTCTTAAATTAAGTTTATTTTGAAAGGTTACGATGAAACCATGTTTATTTCGATTTATCGTAGATATAAACACCTAATTTTGCGTTCAAATGGAGATAAATCATAGAAATATGCAACATGGTGTCCAAAAAAAAATACATTTAGGGTGGGTCTCAAGTCATCAATTTTCTATAAGAAATGAACATTTTAATCATCTGATTTTTATCTCATTACAAGGTGATATAATAAGGTTTCAAAAATTGCCGAAATCTTTCGATTTTATTTCGTTTTTGAAAATATCATATTTTGGTAATGAATATGGCCGATGGTTCACATGGTCCTTGTGCCGCACTAATCCTTTAAGCCTAAAAGGGGGTTGTGCGCGTTGTATTAACAGAAGGGCAGTTAAGGTGTGGCACCGATCCCGTATACTCCGATGACTCTGTGCTTGTTCGATGCTCACAAATGAATTAAAATGTTTTTATGAATGTGTGATATAAGAATAATAAAATGAATTATTCGAGTTGGCAACATCGAAATATATTCATGTGTATTGGGCTAAACGTTTATATACATGTGTTAATTGAGAATAGGAAAATATATGTTATGAGTTGAAACAGTTTTATTTATGTATTTTCGTAGAATTCAAATATTTCCTATTTAAACTAAATCAAACCAATTATTAAGTACATCCAGGCATGTGTTAACTGTGAACATGGAACAAGCAAACATACTCGGCGGATCAGTTGGGATCAGTATCATACTATCACAATCCTTTGATCATGCGACGCGCACAACCCCTTCTGGGTTTAGGAGATTAATGCAAACAAATCTGATACAAAATAACCTTACAATATGGGTTTGAATAAAAAACTTATAACAAAAATAATGAAAATAAAAATTTGGGGAGGGGGTAGTTTCAAACCGGATGGGGTAATTTCAAACCGGTTTCAAATTACCGGGGAGGTAGCCTCAAACCGGTATCAGATTACCGGGGGGTAGCTTGAAACTGGGGGTAGCTTGAAACCTTTACACCGGTATTAAAAAGGCAAAATTTGAAGTGGCCCAAATACCAAGGTCGCATGGTTGGTGACACTCATGTTATGGAACAGATGTATGCTCACAAATGATAACACATATACAGTGACTCAATTATTATGTATTGATAGTCAATTGATATTCCTATGATATGTATAAATATAGCAGAAACCCTTATCTTGAAAGTTAGGTATCCATACTCTCAAAGTCAATAAATAGGTTTTAGTGGCCCAAATACCAAGTTAAATGTCTAATTTTTAACTAGTTCCTATAGTTTTGATAGCGGCCGTTTTTGTTGATCTTTAATCATGAGATTGATCGAAGTAAATCAATTTACATATCGTAATTTAAGGGTAGAATTAGCTCATATTTTTATAGCTCAACTCATTATTTACGATAATTAATGGAAACTCGAATCTAACTTAATATATATTCATGTAGATATTTAAGTTATCCCTTTGTTTCAATACTACGTGCGGTGTCATTAGCGGATATCGGCTTAGATTCCATATACATATTAACTCAAATCTATACTGAAAATCAAAAATTGCTTATATTTTTTTAAAAAACATTTCTCGAAATTTTATGAAAAGATATATGGTTTTGAAACAAAAATATTATGAAAGTCGAGTATAGTGTTATTACTTTCTAAATTTGTTGGATCAATTGAAAAACAAGTAATACCAAAATACTCTTCTTTCAAATTTTGTTTGTTTGAAAAAGAAATATTCCTTCACCAGCATTTGAGAACATTTCAAACTTGAATATAAGCAAATTTTGATTCTCAGTATAACATACTATATAAATATATTTTAAATAATTCCTAACCACGATGTTCCACCCATCCAGTTCTACGGTGTCATGAGCGGAATATACGCACTTCTTGCGTTGTTTTGGTGCCTCGTATTGGTTTGCAACTATCGTTGTATTCACGGTCTGCACTTTTTGATCGCTGCTGCCTTATACGAGGGTCTCTTGCAACATGCTTTGTCCTTTGCCGAAAAAGAAGTGGCAAATGAAAGCATGGAATGGAACGGTATGTTTTTGATCTATAGAAGTCTACGTGGTATTGAATGCGACACGTAAAACACACTTATAAAGGCTTGTAATCTTCATTGATTCCTAAACAAATCGCAAATTGCGAAATCATGTCACATCTCACGATTTCATAAACATGTACAAAATCGCTAATGGCGATAGCTAGAATCGCTTCAAAAATGTAGCCGCTCACTGTTACCATGCTGCGATCATTTGTTTATCTTAATCAAATTAAGATTCAATATTTTTCGACTATTTCATTGTTCTTTTTCTAATATACAATGACTATAATGCTATTTATGCATTATTCTTTCAGGTACAAGTTGTACAAATTTTGTCTCTGTAAACCTTTGTCTTTAGTAATTGTAAAATGTGTCTTTCTATGTTTTGTATTGTTTGATGTTACATGTATTTCAATAATTATACACCATTGTTCATGTGTCCATTGTTGTGTATTATCAAATATGAGAAGAAATTTTTTTTTTTTTAAATTCTTTCAGGTAAACCGCTGCTTGACCGGATGCTTGCAGCGACTACGGCCGTTAGTCACATGACCAATAGTGCCCTCGCGGTTCTTATTGCGTTGGGTGTCTCCGTTTTAAGGTATTTTCGCACTGCTTGTGATACTTAAAGGTCTCTTAAACCTTGAAAATACATTTATCTTCTACCTGTCCAGGTGTCTATGGACCAAACGAACATATTAAAAAAATATAGAAAACTATGTCGTTAGGTTTTTAAGATACCTTTAACACTATAGCTCATTGTTGCGTCAACTACAAAACCGATATTATGCAATGCTAACATGATATTATTTATGATAATAAATATTTTCCTCTGACCAAATCAGGAAAGGTATGAGAAGAGAAAAGGTTTAATAAAAAATGGCAACAACCAATGAAAATGATCTAATACTGATTAAGATATGGTTATCTTGATAACTTTTATTTCCACGTGGTTTGATAACGTTGGTCTTATATACTGCCTTAATTCGAATAATGTAGACAATCGCATATATATTTCAGGCGTTCGCTTTGCATTGGTACTTGGTTGTCTCTTCTTTTATTGAGCATCTTTAACTTTGTGACAGCCTACATGCTTTGGGAATTGAACCACGAGGTATGTTACCTATTGAAATATGCAATACTTACAAATTACTTTTGGCATCAAGGCAGCTGTAATATGAA
Source organism: Hydroides elegans (assembly GCA_001703475.1). Taxonomy (NCBI): domain Eukaryota; kingdom Metazoa; phylum Annelida; class Polychaeta; order Sabellida; family Serpulidae; genus Hydroides; species Hydroides elegans. The sequence goes on from LQRL01151266.1 coordinate 15,329, forward strand.
AACAAAAAAGGCGATTGGGACACTTCGGTCCCCATAACTCCAACCCCTACTACTTCGGCCCCTTGCGGACATGACGCTTTGGCCCCTCGTGAAAAGACACTTCGGCCCCTAACAAATACACTTCGGCCCCTAGCAAAGACACTTCGGCCCTTCGCAAAAGACACTTCAGCCCACACTATTTTGGTCCCTCCCTCCTCGGCTCCTTAAACAAATATTCATTAAACAATCTAAAAAAAGATATTTCTTTAACAAATAATTAAGGGAAACATTAAATTGGTAAAAGCAAACGCTTTCGATTATGAACATTGTGATTTATTTCTGCTAATGAATATATAATAATATGCTATATCATATTTTCACAATATCTATTGACTATAAGATCAACAGATGTGCAATTATTCAAACATTTCCGTAAAATTAAGGAGAACAATGTAGAAAAAGCCATGTTTTCCATTCATAATATCATGAAAATATATTCTTATTTTCCTAAATCACATAAAACTGAATTAAACATGGGAACATCATTTATTCTTTTACTTAGATTTTTTAAAAGAAAGAAAACGAGTTGGAATAGGACAATTTATGGCTATTAATGCGCATTATCAACTATAATTTACAATTTATGGTGAAAAAGTGGCTTGCATATTGTCCTTTTATTCATACTATACGAAGTACCGAAATTGTAGATGTCACAATTTAGAGACCGAAGTGTCTTCAACAAGGCGCCGAGTGTATTTTAAAAAGGACTGAAGTGTTATCTGCAAGGGCCGAAGTGTCTTGTTTAGCGACCGAGGTGTCTTTAAAAAAAAATAGGCCGAAGCGTCCAATCGGGCCGAAGTGTCCAAATCTCGAAAAGAGAACTAGCTTTTTAAGAAAAGGATGGTGTCGTTGCGTGCTTCACGCCAAACTTGCTATGATTAAATTAAGACTAAAACAGGTCGCTCAAATGTAAACGCGGCCTTAATTGTCAATTTAAAACTGCAGTCCACATACTTTTCTCAAAATGTCTTAATCATGCGAGCGAAAAATAGAATGTAATTCCATGGATAGAAGTCTGTTTCTATGTTTGATTCAATTATTTATAGATAGTCTTGGCATTAAATACATAGAGTATAAAACCAATTTTTGCTACTCGAGAATAGAATTCGAAGACATAACCAGGTTTCTCACTTTTTTTCTTGTAGATCGGAGGGATGGGGCTTGATTGTTATAAAGAAACTTACTTGATTTAACAGTATATTTCTGGTTTAACCAAAAACAATACAGATTTGATTTTATTGGCATGTATTGTTACAGCATTTTACAGAAGATTCCAGAATTCCTTGGTATCTCTACAAATCATCACAATACATTTTCATCTTCTGGATATCCTTTTCCTATATTGCTATAAAAAGTCAATATTTCAGTCACAACTTTTTGTATGATAAATTTATTTCATATATTAAATTCATTTTATATGCATATTTGAGAAGTCTTCACTAATATAACTTAACCAACTCAATTAATTTGATTTATCATAAACTTAATCATTTAACATATTTGTTGTATGATAAATTCATTTAATATCTCAGGAATCCATACCATATATGTACATATTTACGTAAATAACATGAAAATGAAAACGAGGTTTACTTCCTTGACGCATGCGTGTACACCGCTGGAGCGGCGGGACAGAGCGAGACGTTGATTCGTCAAAAGAAGTGCCGCGCCGCCTATTGGAGAATTCCTGCGCTCACATTTCGTGTGTATAAATCTAAAGTTCTAGGCTGCTTGTTTTCTTTTCATAGAATTCTGGCTAAGCGTTTGTGTGTGTGTGTGTGTGTGTGTGTGTGTGTGTTTT
>LQRL01151275.1:1359-11957 GCA_001703475.1 Hydroides elegans
GATAAAAGGATAAACAAGTGGTCATTTATTAATACTACAAAATCATGTGCTAGATTATGAATATCTTCATCATGAATAAGCAGTAGATAAACAAATAAACGAATGCATACGAATAAACGATAGCTTACGATAGCTTACGAATAAACGATAGCTTACGAATAAACGATTGCTTACGATAGCTTACGATAGCTTACGAATAAACGAATGCTTACGAATAAACGAAAGCATACAAATAAACGAGAAACGAATAAACGAATAAACGAATGCGCATAAACGAATAAACGAATACGAATAATTTTGCTTACGATAGTCAAATTGGAAGTGGTTTTAACTGTACATGTTACTCTTTAGACCGTGAACACTACCGACTGCTACCTTAGCCCCTGGCTTGTTTTTCCTTGTAGATATGAGGGTTTTCGTCCGTCCGCCCACCTTTCTGTGAAAGGCCACTATTAAGGGTTTTGGTGCAAAGAGGCTCTAAGTCGATTAACACTGTTTTTGTAACAATTCAGTATATATCAAAAAGTAAAAAGCTGCTCATTGTGTTCATCCCTCGTATATAGATGCGGTTTTGATTCATTCTGATATATAAGTTTAATATTAAAATGGATAAGGGCTTATATAGTACAAACCTCACTTCTTCCCATTCATAAAACTGTTTTATTAGATCGACACGTTTGTGCACGATAACTCTTCCCTTTTTACCTATGGTAACTCACTGCTGTTCGGGTTTATTTAGTCTGATATTTATTGTGTGTGATAGAAGTGATCGATGTAAAACAACTTGACGCAGCAGCGATTTTCACATCTGATTTCAAGTCGAGAGCAATGAACGATTAATAGAGCGAAAGTTTAGGAATCGATTGTCATTTCAACAAATTTGTGTCAATTAGTGTTGTATTTTTAAAGGACATGTTTTAAAAGAGGATTTGGGCGATCACTATTTCGTACTTTTTCGATAGCTAAATTTTGATTCATTTCTAACATCACAATATTTGTGTAAACTTGGATATTTAAAATAAATTTTGTTTTGGGAAATAAAAAAGGTGAGTATAGGGTTGCGATTTTTCAATAATCATTAAATGTACTCTTAAACTAAAACAAATATTTTACGAGCAATAATTAGTATAATATCATAATCGGAATCTTTTCGTTTTCAAAAACCAAAACAACTTTTACTAACTTTTTCTATTTTCAAGATACTCGATAATGATTACGGGTCAAACATTGGGTGTATAATCTTACTTGTTTGAGAATTCAAATAAAATAACAATTTATAGGGACAGATATATGTGTATATGACACCCAAACCGCTACCTAAACGCTCGCTGACTTTTCATTTTCAAGCCAATTTTTTCAGAGCAAAACGCTAGAATGAGCTTCGAATGTGATAGACCCAAATACATTTTTTATTCAAAAAGTAAAACAAAAAATTAAACAATAAAAACATAATACGTGATCCACAAACATGTTAGGCCGTGTTCACGCAAACGAAAAAGCTCAGAAAATAGCACGAAACCCGGTTTATTTCGAAAGCCACATTTGTATAAAAACATAGCAATTTATCCCCTCTGTTCACGCAAATATTTAGGTTTTTTTTGCGTGAACACTCCTTATGTTTCGATAGTATATCACATCACCAGACCCTCTTTGACAGAGAACCGAAAGGACTTTATTTCATGAGTGGTTCTACTTAAGAGATGCATTGCTAAGCAATTAACCCTTGTCACTCGAGGGTTACCGGAACACTGTCTTTGTGACGCCCAACTGGCACTGAATTTATTTACGATTTGAGCTAATTGTCCACCTTATCTGAACAAAAACAAAATCATATTTGGGGAAGACATAGAAAACATAAATTCGGTTACTGTGATGAATTTAGTGTTAGCAAACATGTAATTGAGTATGATTTGTATTTTGATCAACAAATTGTGTTTTAGATATGAAATATTGTTTTAATCATATAATTGTGTATGACTTTCAGTTTGAATAGACAAATTGTGGTTTGAATGCAAACATTGTTTCGCTACAATTTAAAAATATACACGTAAGATACTCCTCCGGATGCAATCAAAATGAAACTGTATCGTTATTATTATCTGATAATTGATATCAAAAATGTTGTATTTAGACGATGAAGTTTTCTTTTGAATGAAGTTTTTCATGAATTTTGTTGAATTACTGGCACCACTTTTGAATGAATTTATGAAATTGTTGCATTACATTGTTTTTAATTTTGATTTTGTGACATTGTGTGGATGTTTTTGTTGATTTTTGTTACGAACGATTCCCAAAGGGTTGCTTTCTATATGAATTATTCTAATCGTTCCGTAACCTACTATAAATTTTGACTTTATATGAGCTTTTACCTCAGGAAATCCCCCAAAATGCAGTGAAGTATTACTGTAATCGCACACGGGAAAAAAAATCACTCCTAGATATACAAAATCAGATAGAAGCTGTATCAATATCAGAAAGGAAAGTGCAATCGTGGAAACTCTGTTGTTATCTTAACATGAAAAATGAAAGCAGAATTCAGCAAAATAACTCGCAATAATTCCGTTTTCAGCTATCTAGAAGATGTGGAAAAGAAATACATGTCAAATTTGCGAAACTATTGTTGGTCCTCAAACCAAATTAAGTAACAAAGTCGAATGTTCACCTAAGGCCAGTCTATTCAATAGAGCGAAAATAGAACGAAAATGACGGAAGCGTTCGATCGTCAAACTTTTCATAACTGCCTTTTTAAAAAGAAATCTGATGTGATTATTTTGTTAAGTGAGATAATCGTCAAGTTTCTATTCATCTATTTGAATAGTGGATTTCATCCTTCTATATCAAGCATTCAACATATTTCGATAGAGTTAAATCGTTTTAAAAAAGTGTACTGGGGCTTTAGAATTATTTGAACAAAATCAATATGTCTGAAATTACATGATAAAAGAGAACCGCTTGATTTTCATAAAAACCGTCATCTTACAGATTAATTCGAATAAGGAACAACATGATCTTACTCATAACTATATTCAAAATGCCTAAATTATGATCAAGCTGAAAAAGGGTTGAGTTTCTTATAATTGTTTGTCTTATCACATAGAGATAAGCGGAGGTTGCATGTACGATTAGAAATATTTTTGAATAGAATCTAATGCAAATATGGTTTTAAATGTTTTTGATTTTCTCAGTCTATGAAGCTTTATGAAAGGTGATAGGTGTATATCTTAATTATTATTCCAGGTGTATATCTTTATTATTATTCCATATTCAAAACAAGCCATTTATTTTAATAGGTTTCGCTACATCATACCTTTGTCACACAAGAGTGAGTGAAATAGTCATCACTCCCACTTTTTAATTTTGGAACGATTATGTTTCTTATACATTGTGAGGCTTAATTCTTACACAATATTGAAAGGCGACTAAACTCAATCAAAAGCCTACTATAAAGACTCCGTTCTCGTTGTTGTCATTCTTTTATCTTTCAACAAGAAAGAAATAGTCAATGAAATTGATAATTCACGAAAAAAACATTAACTCAATTTGTGATATGTGTCATTATATAGTTGTAATAAATGGTTTTAGGACAATAATACATGGCATTATGATCGTTCATTGTATTTGAGTTGATATACATGCCATACATGTTGGTAAATCTTGTAATACAAATAACAAAACAAATCGTTCCAAAATTAGAAAATATGCGTAGGATCAATATCAGAGACAAAATCAAAATGTTATATCACATAGAATAATATGAGCCAAATCATTTCAAAGATATGTAAAGAGCTAGTCTACACCTATAATATGGAATTGATATAATATTTTTTGTACACGAAATAAACATTTTTTTAAGAATTCAAACATTTATCAACGACTCAGAGCATTCCAAAATTGGGTAAACGCGTCTAACTGCGTGATTTTGCAAACATGTTATGGTTTGTATCACGTTAAACAGTGCATGTTTTACGGCTATTAATGTGCGCTGTTGTTTTTCGATTGAATTATCATGAATAAACAGCGAAAAATAACAATTTACTATTAAACTTGAGCAAATCATTTTTTGCCATTACTACAACATGATGAACTATTAATTTTCTGTTGATGTCGAGGCGTTGCTAAGAAAGTATCAAATGATATTGCTACATTCAATGATTTTGGGTACACAAATGATGTTGAATAACCTGTCTATGCGTAAAAAAAGGGGGGGGGGTTGCTTTTATGATTAAATAGGAAATGTTGTAGATAATAGATATTGAGTATTTTGTCATGGTGACCATAATTTCATTAGCCTGCAATAAGGTCATATTCGATCTGGTTACTTTTACTTAATTAGACCTATGATACTTAGTTGTGACATATGTGACTCACAATAAAAAAAAAGAAAAGGTAAAATTAAACACGTAAACTTCTAAATAATCATATTTTCAGCCTTCATCCTTCTTCATTACAATCAATTGGAACATAAAATTATGCATATTATTTTGTCTTTGTTTGAACATACAAGAATTCATACATGGAATTTATTGTTTTGCTCGACCTTGATATTCGTTATCTGATTAATTTGTAGACTTAGTGAAAAACAGTAATCACACTTTCTACACTTTTCCACCTTTTTTTCACAAAACGTTTTGATAATGCGTATAAGTGTACATGTACCAACACAGCAATATAGCGATTTGAGAAAAAATTCCACCTGATAATCGCTATCTAAACCCCCAGCAGCTCCAAATACCAATGCATGCGCTCTGGCCACAAACCTTAATATACCGTATGCATGTTATTGTAGTTATTACAATGAAAATACCGGCATGCACCATGCATTGTTATAACAGTCTGATATAACACCGGAGCAACATGATAAGTTATTATTTTAGCAGCATTGACTGTAGTTTGGAGAACAATAACATATAAACATCGCTTTCTGTAATTTTCTAGTCTAGTTCTTTAAGTTGTATGGAAAAGGTCGGTCTCTATTCATGTACAGGTTGAATCGCCATATGACCTTAAGAAATCGCAACCAAGTTACTCACCACTAGATACATAGCCCAGTAAGAACGTTCTGAGAATTAATGTAGTTTACATCCCCAGGCTCGGATCTAAAAAGTATTGAACCTGGGGGCGCAAACAGTATAAAATATCAGTCCGAACCTGGGGGCGCATTTTTGTTTGTATTTCATACAAGGGCAAATAGAGGGGCGCGCGTCGAAAATGACGTCATAACCTCGAAGTCTTATGACGTGATTTATATATAAGCCTGAAAATCGTCGTTAATAACGAACTTGTTAATTTGAAACGACCTTGAAGTCGCACGTTTTATATTATGACGACCAACTTACTTATTAATCTTATGTCAACAGCACTATGAATACTCCTCCCACACTTTGGATATAACACCTTTTTTGTGTCGATTACAAAGTAAAATATGATCAGTTTTGTTGTCTATATTTATGTAATTTTCTTTTAGTATACATATGATATTCATATAAAAAAATACATATTGGACGTTTTCCAGATAAATGACAGATAAGACATCTATAAATAGATATCCGGCAAACTCTCATATGGTCCCAACCTAGGACTTTGTCACGATATAAGGTGTTTATGTTTAGATGAAGAATTCCATATTTTGAGCAAGTAACTAAGCTATGTCGTAAAAACGTCGTTCTAAAACATTTAATGCGACGCCTGATTTTCGGCAGCATAGCGTAACCAGCTGACGACATATTTACGCCTCGAGAGTAATCAGGTCGTTCCCAAAAGTTTGCGGAGCGGGATATTTCAAAATTTATAATAAATAGAATGGCCAATCTTTTATGTTAACTTGTAAAGAGGAGAACTTTCAGTTGCTATTTGAGGTCAAACGACCGTAGGAAATGGGCTATAAAATCTTTCTAAACTATCCTTTCCCCACCCACATCGAAGCTAATTTCATCTTTGGGGTGCTCCGAGATACAATTGCTTCCAAACCAGGAGCTACTTCAAAATGTTACGGGGGCAACTTTTTATACGTTCATTACACTGGGAAATGTCATATATTTGCAACCCCTATCATTAATTCCCGTAAGCAATAATGGATACACTGCAATAATTCACAGGTAGGGTGACATGGGAAACCTTTAGAGGGCAAACAATACCAATCAGTAACCCGTAGCGATGCAATTCATTTATAGCGTATTCTATGTAATGCATATAAGTTAGAATGTCCATTCAGGAAAGTGAGCAAAATGATTGATACATTATTCTATTAGTGATATGTTTTCCACCGTTCCATTTATATCGTTATTGTGTCCGGCCCAATGTCATAAATAATAGATAAGTTTATCCATAGGCCTGAATATAAGCTTTGTTTCCCTACACAAAACTGGGTTTTAATTGATGTAAAATATGACATTTTGACAAATGATGAAACTCAATATTATTATTACAATTTGAAAATAAATAAAAGTAGACCATTGTTCTTATAAAAACATTGATAGTTACGTAAACAGAAGAATCCGGTTAACTGAATATTTTATAGTTGGTCTTTAAATCTATTATTGTTATTTGTTTTCAAATTCGTTTGTTTTATTGCATAAATAAAAGGATAGCACCGGTTAAAATCGTTTTTAAAAGACATTCCTCGAAATGTATGTATTCATATATCTGATTGGGAAGGATCCAGCAAGCGTCTATGGGCGGAGTTTTGCGTGTACATTTAGAAACGTAGATCTAAGTTGATAACGAAATGGTGTCATATTTTAATGTCAAAAGATGTCAGAACGCAGTTATCATCATTAAACAATAAATGAAAAACGATGTGATGAATTTGCAAAGTTAGCAATTATAAATCGTACGTTTAAATAATCCGAATACTGCGTGAATAATTTATCATTAAATACTAATTTTGGCGTTAGGCATTCTTCTAATATGTATATAAAGACAGAACAAGCTATAACTTGTTACATCGCTCTGCTTATTTCATTTTTGTAAAATCTTTTTAAGTGACATGGTAACATAAGGTGGAGGTTTTCAATTCGAAAAAGCCAAATCGAATTCAACATTCTGCTTTGAGTTTGTCCCATCCCATAGCATCATCTGACACATAGTAGCTTAAATCGATACACTGTCTAGATTTGCGTCAACACCTTTTATTTGTTAGGGAGTTGACTTTATTGACTCCATTGTTAATTTTGCACAGATATAATCCAATAAATGTACCTCAAGGGTCAATTTAGCAGCTGGCACTATCAGATTTCTTCTCAAAAAGTCACCGATGTGTGATAATGTTGGTGGAAAATTAAAAGTTTTATAGTTTTTGATATCAGAGAGTTTGTATCAAATTGCGTTGGAATATGTATAACAACTCTTGTTTTCAATGACCGACGTTAAGGTTTTCAATTCTCTCAATATATATGATATTTTGTATTATTAAAATATCGAGTTATTGATTCTCTGCTTACGACAACGTGTTTGATATGGACTAGCTAGCCACATAATTGTGATCCATAACCAGCTACAAAACAATTCAAACTTATAAATATATTTAAATCTACAAATATATACATTGCAACAAAATATCAACACATGTGTTGATTTTTTGTATATAACCAATTTTGAATTTCAAGACAAACAGGTATAACAAAATTGCGCCATTACCCATAAACCACTTATTTAACCACAATTTGACATATTTCTCCAAGTGATAGCATGATCACTTTTTACTTCTGGCTGCTCTAAACAAAAATGACCTGTATTTATTGCCGGTAGTCAATCATGCAATTATGGATGGCCTGAGTTTGCCCTTTTTTCTATAGATAGAATACCTTGTGCCCTCAAGTTTAGTCACTTCCGTTCTAGCTTCACACCTCCAGCTTTTCAAGACTCAGAATGTTATGAATCTAGGAAGGTTTATGTTTTTTCAGCGATGAAGTTTATTATTTGAATTGAATGTCAAAAAAATGTAGTTTTTAAAACATATGGTTTGAAAAACAATACTGATTGTCGCGACTTAAATACCTTGATGACATTTCGAATGCCCTAAGGCTGTGGTTACATTTGCGTTTTATCGCATCCTTTTAGTGCTTTCCAATGTATTCCTTACGAGTTTCTCAAAATAAATATATTGGAAAGCACGAAAAGGGCTGCGTTTTAAACCTTAAATGTAACCGTGGACTTACTTACACCTTACTAACATAAAATAGGCAATGCACACCACCATTTGCGATTTTTACAATTTTCGGTGTTTAACATTGAAAATATTTGAAGGAATTATCTTTGGGCTCCAAATTATTGCAAAGCCCCACAAAAAACAGTAAGAATCGTAAATGACGATGTGAACTGTTTATTTTATACAACCAAGGCATTAATCTTATTAGTTATATGTCTATCTACAAAACAAATTTTGTGGGATCATGACGTAAAAATCTTTATTTTTTTTATATTCTATATTTCAATATTTCTTTTTCGTTTTTAGGAAAATGCTGAACCTAACAATGCCAAGTCGCAGTCAAAAGTCAGCAACAGGTCGATTGTTTAGCATGTTTTGTCTTTATGGTAAGTGAAAGGATAATCCATCTATCATTATTAATGAAATTATAAACCTACGAATGCAGTTATTTCAACAGCTACTTAAAATCACAAGTTTGTTCGAGCAGCCTGTGAAGCTCATGATTGACCCATTTGTATTTCTGTGAAATCGAAAGAAAACTGCATTTTAATTTGTCACAATTATACGTATAACTGCATTAATGCATATCTATGTGAACAGATTGACTGCTAATCTTAAGTTCGCACAAAAGGATAGTGATTATGTTCTTTCCCGTGAGTCATTTTGACAATATGCATTCCCTTGGTTACATGGTTTATTAGCAAATAAAATCTAAATTACTTGATCAGATGTGTTACTATGATAATTTCATTGAAAAAAATATTTGTCAGTAAGTTACCTGCTTCAAAATTGTATTCCATCATACGCTCCTTAGGCTTTCGATATTAAAACGAGTATAAAGCCCTGTTTACATAAAATCGCTAGAAGCGATATTAGTGATTACAAAGTCCTGCAAAGAAAACAGTGAAACTCCCAAGTGGCGAGAGAATCGCTCTTTGTATGTAAACAGGGCATAAAGAACATAAATTTAAAAGTTGCATATGCTTATAATGGGTTTTAATTCATTATAAATCATTATTATATTCAGTAATTCATCTGCATTTCACTCAATTGCTTATTTCAGTACTGCTGCTCTCTTTCTTGGCGTCACCTGGCCTGGCCGCAACTACAACCGAAGCGGGTAAGTCTTAATTGCAGTCTCCATTATGTAGGCTATAGTCACGTGCGTTTTTAGGCTCCCATGGCAAAAGCATAAGCGATAAATGCAAAATCCATAAACTATCAATCATAAAACGCTTAAACGCATTAATGATGTCCGCATAAAAGCATAACACAAATACTTTTAAAATAAGATCAACGATAAAGACATAAACGATTAAGCGCATAACACAACCGAAAAATAGCGAATGGGAATAGGACGTTGGAACCGAGGACCGCTTTATATTTGCAGTTGCGTGTTCATTTGCTTGAAGGTTTCATCATCGGGAATATTTGTGGCCGATTAATATCGAAGCAACCATCTGTATAAGCTAAAAATCGAAATGCACTCATACGAGATATTTTTAATCGTGTATTTCATGCAAGGAGTCATACATCTAAATTTTCATATACATTTCTTAAACGGAATAAATCTTATCATTTTAGATCTTATGATTTCACCAGAGCGTATATATTATTTTCATCATAAACGAGTTACATCTATCATATTGTACAAACCTTCCAGAATCAAATTACTTCCTATAGTTGCGATTTACTATCATATTCTTAAAAATAAATGTTTAAGATCATGTTCCTATAGAAAATATTTCTAACAAGAATAGATATGCTCCAAGAGCATACATCTGATTTCTTTTATTTTGATTATAAGAGAATCCTTAAAAGCTTCATTTAAAATTTCGGACTCAATGCAATTTTTGCATTATGTTAAATTAAATAGTGAATATTTTTGCATTTGCAAGAATAGGCCATTCAAACCAAAATTCAAACACAAGAGATTGTTTTCTCTATTTTCCAAATTTCAAAAAGGCCTTTGTCATCCATCTTCTTGCAACGATACTCAATATTTCTTTTTGTTAGGATGATAAACAACAGGGCTCAAATTGAGCATTATTAGAAGCAAAATTTAGATTATTAATCACAAAATCGCACTTTTGCCCGAATTTTATTTAATATTTTTGTGATAAGATCGCGTATCATTTTGATATTTGTTTCAATTAAAGGTATGTCATTACTCTTCCCATACATTGATGGAAGTGTGAAATATTGTGAAGAATATTTTATTTCCAGCTAGTTTCTTACTCATTGGGTACTCATATTTACTACCTTGGTTTATTAATCATTTTCAAAATAGGATATATTTATAAATTCATATTATATTTCAAAACAAAAAATCGTTTGTAAATAGTTTTTACAATGTTACCGATTGAACGTAAACTGTTTCTATGATAATTGATATCAGTTGATAAGCTGAATGTATCTTTTTGTATTTAAAAATCATTGGTGTGATTGATTA
>LQRL01151275.1:11967-41907 GCA_001703475.1 Hydroides elegans
AATGATTTTACAGTTTGAATTTTATTGGGTTTTGATGAACATCTAGCCTTAATTTAATGCGAACGTTATTGAAATGATTCATTCTATAGAACTGAGTACTTAAATTGGCAATCAAGTACGCACTAGAAACTATAGTCTGTTACCTAGCAACGTCATTGTGATTGACGTGTGTCACTGTGACATTTTACGTTAAATGCAGTACACAACAATAATTTAAATAGCAAAAAAAATGGTGGGATGTTAAATGGTATCGGTTTATACGTAAATCTATAAATTATTTTTAACACTTCACATATTGCTTGAAATATATATTTTTTATTGTGTTTTGTCAATTTAAAATGTCAATTAATCATGTAAAAAAGTAACACAACTATATTTCGCCGACACATAAATTATATATAAGTTATGCTGCGTGATTTTCGTTATATATGTTACATGTTATTATACAAAATGTAAATTCTATCGTGTAATTTAATGTAATGACAAATATGATTAATAAACCAAGGGAGCTAATAAGGGCACATTGTGTATTTTAAAATGGCCATATCTTAATAATCCCTTATAAACTTCAAAAGTAATGAATGTGGTAAGCATGCGAGATACTGTACCTATTAATGTGCAAACTTACAAATTTCAAGTAATATTGTATCAATATTATTTTCAAGACGAAACCCGGAAAAGAGGGGTTTGGTGATTAATAATCTAAGGAGTACGTCTATTGCAGCACATTTTTAGTTCTAAACATAGCTACTACAACATGCCCCATGTGAGTGAATAATTACCTTACATGCATATTGACTAATAGCAGCTTTTGCTTGCTTTAAGCCCCTCCCTCTTGCTATGAATAAGTGGCAGCTACTCTATGGGTTCAGTGCGGGTGATTGACAGCTGAAGATTTTCAGTGTTTGCAGAAAGGTCAATAGGAACCACTCATTTTTTACTCCATAGGATTTTGTAAACATCAAATATTTCACAAACTATGTTACATATCATATCAAAATCCAGACAATTATAAACTATACATCGTCAATAATACTTGTGTACCATTTTAATCATGTTTAGAGGTTTTTAAGAGTAAGTTATGGTGTGCACAAAAGTTCGTTGTCTTAAATCGAACGAAAATATAATCTGATTGTTTTCGTAAACGAAAAGAAATCAGATAATTATGAACAACGTTTATGGTTTCGTTAATTAAAGACTTTTATTCGAATTTTGTGGTCATGCCCGCACAATTAACATGCTCTACGTTTGAATTTTGTAACCCTTGTTTAATTGATAGCAGTGCAACTTATTTGATATATTTATACGTACATGTATATCCAACGCTATTAGGTAGCTAAAGGACACTTGAGATGCATGTTATACTGAATGAAATATTGACCTGGATAAATATCTTGTATAAGGTCTCTCGAACGTTAATTGATTAACTTTGGCTAACCGGAAAGAAAGAGTGCTATCAACTACTTGCTTATACCTTCAATTCAGTAACGCACTGAACTATCAACCAAAATAAAAGAATCTTCATTTAATTATTTTAAGAAAACTCTCAATTGATATATGGGATTGGACACACCGAAGAAACAAATATGACCCCAGATATAACAGTAGATAAACGCTGTGCAATGGTGGATACAGAAATAGATATCACAATTTCAGGATTAGGTCCGTTTCAGAAAATAACCATAGTTGGATTGATAGAGGAAGGAAACGCACAATGTTGTTCACACGCACATTTCATAGCAAACCAATCAGGATGCGTTAACTTGAAAACCGATCCATCCCTCGGTGGGACGTATACCGGGTCGGATAGTATGGGTATTATATGGAGCATGGTTTATGTCAATAAAGGTACAAGACTCATCAAACGAAACGCCAGTTTTCCATATAAACTTAACCTATATGTAATGGATGGATTCCAGAATATACCAAACAAGAAGTGTATAAAGAATATTCTCTGTGAAACAAGCATTGAGCGTTGGTATCTATCCTCAGATACACAGAGAATCCCTATTCGGCAGGGTAACATCCGAGGAACACTATTTACGCCTATCGGTGATCAGAAACGACCAGGGATAATCGACCTGTTTGGAACTTTTGGCGGGCTTCTCGAATATAGAGCAGCCCTCCTAGCTTCATATGGATACAGCGTTCTAGCACTGGCGTATTTTGCTTATGAAGATTTACCTCAAAGTGTCGATTTTGATTACAAATATTTTGATGAAGCTATTGATGTGTTGATGGAAAATCCCAATATCGATAGCTCGCAAGGCCTTGGAGTTATTGGTGTTTCAAAGGGAGCAGAAATCGCACTTCATATGGTATCGCACAACCCAAAGATAAAAGCATGTGTCTCAATAAACGTTAGTAGTTTCTACGTGTATGGGAACAATACATACAAGTGCCGAGACCTAAATGTATACACGCCCGGTCCGGAAAATATATTAATGGCCGACGATGGAGTGACATGGAATACCGACACTATACCAATGGATGAGATTCAACCTATACCTGTCAATCAGTCAAAGGCTTCTCATTTGATTCTTCAGGGCACTGGTGATGTGTCGGTGGATCCTAAGCAAGCCCTAGTTCTTGCAGAGAGGATTCATAATTCAGGAAATAAAGACTGTATTTTAAGATATTATCCGGGAGCGGGTCATCTACTCGAACCTCCCTTTATGCCACTGTGTCGATCTGTCTATCATAAAATGTATGGTGTCGCTTGGGCCTATGGCGGCGAGCCGCGTTTGCATGCGAAAGCACAGCAGGAGTCGTGGACGGATATACTGGACTTCTTCAATAAAACGTTTGAACGTCTGGAATATACGGGAGTGAGACGATTACCCACAAGTCAGCTTTAAATGTTAATTAGGTTGATTATTATTTCGAAACTAAAAAAGCAATATATCAGCAGTTATTGGTATTTTACCAACCAAACCTGTACATACTATTAGAAACAGATTGACAAAGGACATTATTTTAATAATATCTTTTAATAAATAAAATATATATTAAATTTGTAATTGTAATGTATAGAGACACTGAATACATGAGGATCAGGGTTTGTTGAAGCATTTTGAGTGAAATAGATAATAAAATAAAAAGGTATATCGTGTGTTTCTTTCATTGCATTATTTATAGAATACACTTTATTCTTTTTTTCCTCTGCAGGTAAACATTTATCTATCCATCCATCTATCAATCAATGTATATATCTATAAAACATATATTTTAGTTTGATCCGATAAAGCAATGCTGAACGTTGAAATACTACCACGCCAATTAACCTAAATTGATCATTAATTTTATATTTGGTTCAATGTTAATGTTTTGTTATAAGGTACGACAGTTACAGTTACTGAAGATGTCACAACAGCTCATCCCGGTATGCATACTTTCATCGTTGATCAAATACATGCACAATAATTCAATAATAAGCATACATTTGTTAATTTCAAAGTAATCAAAAACAGTTGACGTGAATGCATTTTTTATGTTAAATAAAGATAACATATTCAAATAAATAGCATGGACTTACTTATAAAAAAAATGGCATTTTTATAACTCCCTTGTATATCATTTAAACAATAGAAACATATATAGCTAAACAAACAACAATGAATAAATAAGAAATTGTTTTATCTTAACTATCTATTTTTCTTATCTTTATTTTGATGCGAAGCATTATGTTTTTGCATATTTGGTGTTGTTTTCGTTTAAGCTACAACTGTGGCGATGATGACTACTTCCGTTGCAGATACAGCAGGTAAGCATTTGTTTGCTGCAATGAATTTGGTGAACAGTTTGCGCTTAATATATATATTTTTATTTTTTAAAAAAATATTAATGTAATGAATCAAAGACTTAAAAGGCCCATATAAATCTTCAATTCACCGTGATAATGAAAACAAAATAAGCACCTATAGATCTAAATAAACTATTTGTAGCTTAGAATAATCCAAAACTTTGATTTACACCCACAAACTTGATTTTTGTTTTGAAACATTATTTGTTTAATCAAGAAGAGACTACATCAAGTTCCAACCAGGATTCCACAGTTGAGACAACATCAAGCAATAACCAAGACGCCCCAATTGAAAGTCATGCAGTAACCTCGGGCAGCACTGAGGGACAAACAACGGTCGAATCGCAAGATGCAACTACAGGTACATTCACACTCAACAAGACGTCGAGTTACATCGAAAAATGTCGAGAGGTCCTTCGTGTTTGGCCCATAATATAGTTTTTTAATGACGCTCTTTGTTGTCTCGGATTCATGAACAACGTCGTTCGAACGTCGGGATGAATTCAGACATATGAAAGTCGTGCATATGATGTCGAAATTTAAAAGACGCCCGAAATAAGAACGTTCTTTTGACGTTACTTCCAAAACGAAGTGAAACAGAAAACACTTGATGTATGGGTAACTTCATGCTTCATCCCTTGTGGCACAACTTGTCTATAGCATGTTGCAACACAACCCCAATTCTATCTCAGATTATATTGGATCCGCTTAATCCTGAAAATTATATTCACTGTTTTACAGTTTGTTTCATATTTATAAGAAATATATCTTCTTAAAATACATACGTAATTATATATATTTGCGAAATTAATGTCATTAATTGTATGTTTCAAAAGTTTTTTTTTCAGATAAAAACCTATTTCGAGAGGCTACATATAAATCTAAATAATGATATATCAGATAATGCCAACTCCGTTAATAACTTTGATCAATTCTAAATAGTTTTCAACATTTATCTGCACAAATAAGAAGCAGGTGACACAACAGTTGCCGATTCTCCCACAACCCAATCAGAAGATACAACAAGTGAACCCCCAAACCCTGCAACTGCAGACAGTAATCCGTCCACAACCATTGCTCAAACGCAAACTACACTCATGCAAAACGCTCAATCCACGGCTGATGGACAATCAACATTGGAAGACCAAACAGGGGAAACTGAAACGACAGTTGCGCAAAATGAAGTGACCACTGATTCTGAGGGAACGAGTATAGCGAATAGTCAAGATATAACTACTGCTAATCAGGATATTACAACAGAAGAAGAAATGACAACTGGATTAGAGCAAAATGGTTCAACTGCTTCTTTTACCTCTGAAGGTTCGGAGAGTAATTCGGATTTAACGACAATGGGTGCAGATACATCGACAAACGTCGAAGGTTAATTCACGGTTTTTTTATTAACATTTATCTTAAATTTACTTATTGAATTGACACTCATTGACTGGTTTTAATGGGGAAACACGAGATCTTCGTCATGATATTGAAATATATAATTAATTCATTGTTGTATCCAATGAACCCAATATATAGACTATATGTTTATTATCCTTGTATTTAAAATCGCCATTCACTAACGTTCCCCTTAGATTTTTACTTGGATTATCCTTGGATAAATTTACTTATTAGCTATAATAAACATCATACTAACAATCCAGAATGATATCGAACGTAATTTATCCTGAATATGTATATCTTGCACCTAATCAGAATCAGTAACTACAGAAGAGTCGACAACTGAGTCCTCCTTAGCAAATGATGCCTCGATATCTAGTCAACAAACATCATCCGTCGACCTTACAACCGCAAGTCAACAAGACAATACGAATGATGTTTCAACGCAATCTCAACAATATAATACAGATGGCACCACTGCCGATGTAACGTCTGTGACATCATCAATAAATACGGATTCATATAGCACACATTTGGTGCAAACACAAACGACAGGTAGTTTGCGCTGGCAGTGTTGAAATAGCGCATGCGTAGGAACTGCATGGACTTAATGCATGGGGAACTATTTAGTAGGTAGTCCGAGCATCAGTGGTCGTAGTGCATGCGGAAAAAATATAGATGTTCTTTATAGACCTATTTGGGTCAATTATTTTGGTATCATAGACAGTTTATGCATGAGCCCTGCATTCGTAAATCTTTCTAGAAAACAATGTTAGCCCTGCATGATAAATCATTCATGTCCAGGACTAGAAAATGTTCACTGGCGTTCACCAGGTTCGCTAGGTTCACCAGTGAACCAGACTAAAATTATGGTTCGCTACGTTCGCCAGGTTCACCAGTGAATCTACGCACCGTTCACCAGGTTCGCTAGGTTCGCCAAAGCATGAAGCGAGAGATTCGCATCTATAATTATTACGTCACAATATGATACGTAGTTATATGCCACATATTGTTTACGTCATAGCTGTCGCATTCGTGACGCAAAATATCTCATTGAATATTTACAGACTTAAAAACAGACATAAACAAAGATGCTTTTATGAAGCGATATTAATTTCAAAATATATATATATTTAGGACAATAGCGGTATACAGATGGAGTGTCGAATATTAGTTGCTCACTTATTTTGTTCATCAACAATATCGAAATAATTGTGTTTGTATTGTGCAAAAATCAAACTTAGACTTAAATTATAAAGCAATCCTACAAAAAATCTTATAATTTGTGAAATATATGTGAATGTTTTGCTAATAATGATTATACACTCATTTATGACTTCTTTTATTATTCATTTATAATGGTAAAATGTTTCAATTAATACATCAAATAATTTCACAAATCTCCAATCAAATCTTAAATATATCAAATATAAAAGGATAATTAAATAATTTAATTCAATAGTGTATTTTTTGTGTTTATAGTAAAGATATGTAAAATATTTCATATTCCCAATCTATTTGAAAAATAATTTTACCCATTGACGGCTTCTGCTATAAAAATAAGCTGGTGAACCTGGTAAACGCAGCGAACCGATATTGTGCTACCATTCACTGGTGAACGTAGCGAGCGTAGCGAACCAGTATTTATATACCATTCACTGGTGATACATCGAACCTGGACCATGCTTTTATATATGTTATTTCATATGTGTTTGGTGAACCTAGCAAACCTGGTGAACCCCGGTGAACATTTTCGAGTTCTGGACATACCTCTGATAAATATATGATAAATCTATTTGGCTTGATTATTTTGTACGTTAGATTTTTTGTAAGCCCTGCATGAGATACTCAATTTTTTTTGTTAAGCAACAACAATTTACATGATGACATTTCAGCGAGTTACAGAAAGTCTTCGGCCGTTTAGCAGACTGAATGAGGCATTTTAAGAATCATTTTGTTTGAACAATCTATGCATGAGAATAAAAAACATGAACAATTTATTATATGTATATAATATGCGGGTCTTATATGGCGAACCTCGGTTGATCTGCATGAATATATGATAATTTGTTTTCTTTTCGATTTTGTTTTTGTTTTTAAGAAAAGGAAAAACACATCGGGGATTTTCGGCCGAGCCGCACATATCCCTTAAAACGGCTGCATGATTGTCGTTGGTGTATAAATTTATATCACAGCAGTCATGACCACATGTTTGTTTCAAATCATTTGATAAATTCAAATATTTCATGTTGGGAGATTTAGAGTAAAATGCATGTTTATTTTTTTAATGACGTCTTTTCAGGCTCCTTTCGTTATTATGCTTTTTATATTATAAACCAATATAATATTTATATTGTGGTTTTATAATACATGTATGTTTTATCCTGTATGTAAAAGTGAGTTAACCCATGTATCATACGAAAAGTATATTAGATATTTCTGTATTTTTCGGGTTCGGATTTAGAGTGCATGTCCAACGAGTTGATTCAGTGTTGATACGACCATAAAGTCTGAAATTAAAAGTGTACCAATAAACAATGACATATAAAACGAAACTATAGATAGTTCATTTGATTTAAATTAATTCGAAATAAGTTTAACTGAGATATTAAACAAAAGCAACTCTAATAATAACTGAAAAGCAGTTTAACCGTGATAAATATATTATTATAATGCCCCTCTTTGCATAGACACACAAGAATACATTTATTTGTGTATTTAAATGTTATAAACTAATGGTGAAATTGAATTTTCTAATGAAGGCAAAAT
The DNA here is from genome assembly GCA_001703475.1 of Hydroides elegans. Taxonomy (NCBI): domain Eukaryota; kingdom Metazoa; phylum Annelida; class Polychaeta; order Sabellida; family Serpulidae; genus Hydroides; species Hydroides elegans. The sequence continues at coordinate 19,934 of LQRL01151275.1, forward strand.
CGAAAAGGTTTACTGGATGTTGTCCTTTGATTCCCTCCAGATGATAGTTCTGTCACAGCAGGAACCGAGGAAACCACAGAAGGACAAGCCAATGATTTAACCACAGAGGCGAACGAAGCAACTACAGAAGAGGAAGAGGAGGGTACAACCGCCGAATCAACAGTAAGTTCGAAAGATCATTACGGGTAAAAAGGATTACTAACCCCTGGACGATTCTCCTGGGACAATATATCAAACAGGACTTAATATATTTCCAAACAGGGACAATTGCGTGAGGGTGACTTTCCGTGCGGGGGGAGGGGGTGGGCGATGCATCCCACTCTGCAAGGGTCGACCATAGTACGTCGAATTCGGACGTGAAGCTGAGAGAACCACCTGTTTGGGCCCATATGAAAGTTTCCGGACTTTCTTTAGCGTCCCGGCGTCCGACGAACGTAATCATTATGTCTGACTCGGACGCGACGTCAATGCAACGTCTTTCCTATTTTAATGTATACCGCTATCAAAGTGGTTGATTTCACTTTAATTTTTCAGATGAGCTGTTACAACTGCACTGATTGTGAAGAAAGTCAGACCAGTGGGGCCAACACATGTGAAACGACAGGCGCATGTTGGGTTAGTAACATTAAAGAGTTCATTGGAAGCTGATGCTCAAACGAATGTTCATATAATGAAGGAGTAAACGTTTCATTTACTGTTTTAGGAATGATGAATTTAAGAAGCAATATTAATCATTGATATTGACGTCTTAGGATTTTTCATTAATTGGTTTCTCTTGTATTTGTGGCGTCAATTTTGCAAACTCCAAAAAGTTCCTTGCGCTTAAAAAAACTGTTTTTTTTTTTTAATTTCCTTTAAACATGCGTTGGAAACCACGCAACCCCCTTTTTAAAAACGCACATGTTACCATGCCCTAATCACTATGTCTATACTTCAAATTCAGATGTCGTACAACGGAACAAGTGGAAATGTGACTCGCTACTGCTCGGAAGACCAATGCGACGAAGATACCGTGGGTGAATTTGGAGACAACTGTGCGGTAAAAACATTATATTATAGTCTTTAAGCAACTCATTTTCATATTCATTTCTCTATTTTAACACAAAATTTGAAGGCGTTTATCGACCAACACCTGACGTCACTATATAATACGTTCAAAATAGAGTAAACATAGCGGAATCATTTACCGCGGGATTTACTATATTTTTACACATTTCACAGCGATCTCCGTTTTTACGGAATAATTGATATATCTATATTCGAGCTAGGATTCAATTTATTTGAGATTCTACGATTTTGAGTTATTCCTAAGGTATGCATCGAAACACATATTCGTTGAAGGAAAATAACTAGAACATTGTGAATGGACCCTTATTTATATTCCAATGTTCCCTATGCATATTTTCCCTATTTTACTTTTAATTAAGGTTTGTTGCACCACGGAGAACTGCAACCACGTCGCTGTGACGTCCTGTGAGGATTTGGCTGAATTCGTTGACGACGCAGAAGAAAACCACGCCCCGCGCCTAGCAACGGCTGTGACGTCATTGTTTGTTATTTTGGTTACCATGGCAACGCTTATAAGATATTGATTGAGGGATTTAGAATTGTATCTTTTTTCTTGGATTGTCTAAAAGGAATCTTTTGCATTAAAACATAGCACGAGCATAGCGATTGAAAAGTTTGGTATGTCATTGTGATTGTTAACAAATTAAAGATAAAACATGATTGATGGAATCGGAATTTTAGCTTTATTAATTAATTATGTTTAGAATGGGAATATTGCTACCTTTTATATAATGAAAAATGTCATGCTACAACATCGCTTATGTAACGATCATCAATATGTGATCCAACGTATAAACATTTTTTAAAACATTTCGGTAACTTTTCTCAAAGTAAATGATAAACACTTTCTTAGAAAGTATTTGCAATTAAATTTCCATACGAGATTCGATCCTTAGTCGTTTCTCGGTGTAAAGCGAATCACCTTTTCGCTTTTTTAATTGGCTCTAGAAACAGACAGTGACGCCATAGACTTGCATTATAAAGAGAAATCAAAATCATTTTGAAATATAATAAGATTATGAAGTATTAAAAAATGTCGATGTATCTGCAGAATTAAATTTAAGCACATAAACCAGGCACTTTCACCATGTTAAGAATTCATGTTAAGCAAGAAATGCGAAATTTGAGGTCCATCATCGAATACATAAACCTTATATTTCTAGCAAACCATTTCTAGGTCTGTAGGTTACTGTATGTTAGAATTCTTTAATATGTTACTCATTGTTATATTACATTTTTCACAAAAATATTGTACTCAAATGACCTCTTCATGAGTAAATTAACAATGATTGAAGAGTTGATTCATGTTCTACGAGTACGGGTTTACTGAGATTTGATTTCATCTGCTGTGTCTTATTTAATTGCATATATAAAAACTATCTTCATTGTGCAATCGAACATGTGAATTTTTTGTGAAATTCAACTCGGTGTTTCTTCTGTAATGTTCACGAAGTGATAGGATATTTTCAGATGTGATATAAAAATTAAACTTCTATTTCTTTAATCTTAATCTATCCTTTTTTCGGCTAATGTTCGCAATATATTGAAATAATCATGAAAGTCATTTAAAATACATTTGCATGCTATTTGGAGTAGATATATTTGAATGTCTAATTAATGTATTTTGATGTGGATTAAATGTGAGGTTTAACAAAAATATGAAAGGTATTTAAATGAGTAATTAAAAAACTATCCTGTTTGACTCTATATAAATAAAAAAATAGGTCAAAATAAAGACACATAAATAGCTGAAGAATCCATAACATTAAGGTATGTCAATCAGAGTTATGCAAATTATTGTAGAATCATATATGTTAGGATAAAATGTGCATTTTTTTAAAATCTGGCATGGTATATTTGTTTCTTGTAATCGAATTCAATTAACTATGTTAACTAGTATAACTAGTCGCGACCTCAAAAGTTCCTTTCGTTTTACAAGGCGTCGGGAGACGTTATAAAATATGTTGTCATTTTATATTGAGGATTGTACATACCGTATTCATTGTTTACGAACTGTGGACGTCGTTGCAACGTATATAAAATAGAACCAGTTCAGTTTAAATAATGTTAAGCAACGTTCGTTTCGACGTACGACAATCTTTTTAGGACGATTCTTGTTTAGACGTTCCAACAACGTACCCCTTCAAATGAGTCAGGGTAATTTATGTTACTTTTATCCTTTACAATTTATCTGTGATAATAAATGGGACCAAAGTTTAGTATGACTTTGGAAACTTTGTGAGAGTTGTGTTTTACTTTGCAAATACATGAAAAACATAGTTCATAACAAAATAAAATGAGATGTCCAATTCGGCAAGGCGTCAACGGACGTTGAGCGGACGACCAATTTTTGTCCAATGTGAAAATTTTCTGGACGTCCTTATTTGTCGCGGACGAAGGAAAAACGTTGCCGTGTCGTCGCGTCACATTCAGCCGGAATTACGTCGGGACGTAAAAGGACGTCCGGAAATTTTCATATTGACCCAAAGTAGGTCGTTCTCTCGACGTCACGTCCAAATGCGACGTACTTTCGACGAACCTTGCCGAGTGAGGTTGCCAGAGCGCTGCAGGATCCCCGTGCACGTTAAGTGTCACAAACAAAAAAATTGGTTGGCTGTTTTCTAACCTACAAACGAGAACAACATATCCATTAACAAGATTTTGGACCCATACACGAGACACATTCAAGGGATACAATGCTATGGCACCTCGGTTAATATGAAAATCAACAATCTACATGTATATGTATAAAATATGCATAAAAAGGAAAACATGATGATATTCTCTCCCCCCCCCCAAATCGGGCAGAAGCCCCTGTCTTCATTGCTTAAACTATGAAATAAAATTGAACTCCAAACACAGTACGTAAAGCAAATAGGTCTTGAAATATTTAATTGGTTGATTTTGCCAATTCCAGTCTGCTTAATTCGGCCAAAATTAGGGCTTGGTCAGATCGGGTAATTTGTAATTTTTTAAAAATTGTCTTAGTCTGCATTTTAGATTATAACATGCACATTTTTTTAAAAAGTGTTTTTGATCTTGTGTCTTTATTTAAACTTATATCCTGCGCAAATTGGACAACATACATAAGTTAATCTTAGTGTTATTGTCCTATCATTAGCCTTTGGGACCATCAACCACAAAATTTCGATTCAATGTCTCCACGGGTTAGATTTGAGAGCCGATGCCCTGAACTTGCTTGACATCCAAACGTACACAGATCGGCATAATGCCCGGTAAATTGTTGCCGAACCCATTATTCTAGATTTTGGCGCGTCAAAAGTATTACTGATAGGGCCAGTTGAATACAAGGTGTACACTACGCCCCTAGGGAACCTTATACGACGACAATAGTATCACAATATACTGACGATGTTTTTCCATGTTTCATTTACCTTAAATGACCGAGAGAATTTAGATAAAGAAATCTCAACGAACAAAACACTGTGTATTGGATACTAAGAAATGGATAACCACCTGACTTAAGCTCAAAGAGGTTATGGTCATCACTCCATCCCACCGCTCAAATCAAAACAGAATTCAAAGGATCGAAATTGCAGATAACGAAGCTCATATTCCAAAAAAAATCATCGAAATTTATTTTAGTTTAAAATATACAAAAGCATATGCATATAATGGCTGTCGCCAAATATTGCCTGATCCACCTGATCAACATCTACAGAAGACGTTGGTTCATGCACTAACATACTTCCGTTTGAACAACTCAAATTGCTTCTTTATGCCCTTCTTAAAGGTAAACATGACAGGCTTCAAGCCACCGCGGATATCGCCGCCTGCATCATACTTAAACATCGCACATTCGATCACATAACGCCAACCCTAAGAGCTTTACATTGACTTTGTGTCTAATAACACTTCCTGTTATAACAACTCGTGATTATATCAAAATCGAGCCATGGTACAGCCCTAGTATATATTGCAGAGCTTGTAAAGGTTTGTGAACCGAAGCAATTGTGTGTATCGAAACTTAGTCAAGCTCCATTATTAATATCCAAATACAATATATCAACCCACTGGAAAAGTATTTTACAATCTCAGCATTCATCAAATTGAATAAGCTTCCAGAGAACTTAAGAACGATTCACAAAAGAATCCTAACATAACTTTGATACCTTTGAAAACCAAGGAAATTTGTATAAAGCCATCTTCCTGTTAACTATATGAGTAATCTTTAGTACCGTATATTGCTATACAAGTTGCGAATACCCTGTTAATCAATCAATATCAATGTGAAAGTACATAACTACAATTATATAATAAAAATGGAAAATAAACATTGATAAAAAGAAAGTTACGAATATGAACAACAACTATTCGGGAAACCTGGATAATTATTTCGGGCGCTGGTCTATTGCTTGAACAAACTGGGTCCGCCGGAAAATGTTGTGGTCTTAGTTTGTTTTTCAAATTTCAATAAAAATCCACAACATACCTAGGAATTCTAATTTTGTTGAACATTTTTTATAAATCCATAAGTCTAAACACATTGAATGCTTTGCACAATTAGCAATATAACATAACACATTTGACAAAGATTGTTATGTAGAAACAACAATTTCAAAATCAATTTTGCATTAAGATCCAAATTTATTGCTTTTTATTACGAAATAGTATCGTTAATAAATATTTTTATATTTTGTTTCTGATCGATGACATCAAATCTGATCTTATGATTCTGAATTGTAACTAGCGCATTTAATAATAGCATGTAGTTTGAGTTAAGAGTAAATTAATTGTCTTTATCTTAAAACTTTTATCTCGTTCAGAACTTTCCTTTGTCGAATCAAGTACGGATAAAAACTTAACAAATATACCATTTTCGAAACGCAAATAATGCTTTAATGTTTGGTACGATAATATCAAAGCAAAATAAGGGCTGTTAAAACAACACCTGTTAATTTCTAAACTTGTAATTTAAACATGCAAGTGGTAGTTCTAAAAGTGACATTTCCTAATAGTGATTGTGTTTTAAACTTAATTAAAAATCAATACAAAACAAAGAACCAACGAATTATCCAACTCGGTCGCATATCTTTACGCAAACATTGTCCATAATAAAAATATATCATAAGGTAAAAACTGTCATTTATGCAAGTATCTCTTGCTTCTTTAAAAGGTTTATTTGGCAATGAACAGGTTTAAGCTTTTACAATGCAATGTTAAAATATTGAAAAATATGGTCAAGTTGTTGTATTAATTTCTATATTTCCGACGCATTCTAAGATCAATGAGATTTGATATATTTGATCAAATGCGCTCAGTATATAAATACATTTTGTGCTTGATGCTACGTTTTAATGTAGATATTCACATCCAATTACATTTTTTTAAATGAAACTCTTACACATGAATATCCGTACATATCTATACAAATTATATATACAAACTACTTTGGTAACATCTGTTTTTATTATACATCATGCAACCCTTACCTACATTGTGAAATATGTAATCATCTATAAACAATAACACATTAATCAAATGGTTCTGTTTTTAATATTATAAAGCTGCATGGTATTTCCATAATTTCAATTTCGGTAGACGTAGCTTAATTTTAATAAAACGCCTAATTTTACACGTTTGATTTGCTTTGATAATTTGTTTAGATACCTGAAAGGACATTGCCATCAAACATTTTTTTAATCCAATTTCTATCAAGACATGCCTTCAGTTTCAATCCAAACAGATTTGATATAATACACTTCTATTTCTTTATAATTATATTTATGATTTTAATTTATGCACTTCTTTAAGCCACAAGATCGTCTTAGATTCGAATCAAGATAATAATGATTCAGCCTCCCAGCAAATTTCGAGTTGAGGGCGATTCCGCCTGGGTAATTTCAAATTCACAGATGAAATCAAGGGGAAGATCGCAGTTAACGTAGTAGAACATCAGCTCGGTTATATCTCGTGCCTTGATAAAGGCACATTCTTTAGGGTCACCGGAACCACTATCTCTATTGAAGATTATAGAGACGAATCAAAATACTCGTTTGTTATTTGTTGCATTCACTGTATAATTGCATCGAAATGTTAAATTTAAACAGTTTACATATGAGCATACTCAAATATTTGTATCATGATGCAAAGGCTCAATAGATAATTACATGATTTCCTTAATTGAATACCTCATTGTTCCAAGGAACTCTTCATTCGTTTGTCCCCATCTCCAAACATTTCCATCTCCAGATTTGGCAAGGTCGATTATCCAGTTATCAGTCTCGAATGAGTTACCTTTGAAATCAATTAGACGTTTTCTTTTAAAAAGCTAAACTGGTTAAATAAAATGCTATCGTGGTAGGTTTATCATTTATCAATTGTGTATGAAATTATGAACAAATTCTTGTGAAAAAACCTCAAATATTAAGCATTTAATATATGGTATGGATTCAGGTAAAATAATTTCTTATTCAGTTTTCCTATTCTTATTTTTGTGATATGTCTATGATTTTTCTAAAGGTGGCAAAACAACGCAATTTTATTTTACATTTCAATAGAAATTCACTCGGCAAAATAATACAGAAAAATAATCCATTATTTGTCAAATGGTTAAGGCCACATAAATACGCGTTATTATTGATGATCGGACTCAACATAAGGGGCCAAGTTCTCACCTAAAGGCTAGACCAGGTTTCTTACTTAATTAAAACAAACGGAAACCTAGTCTTTACCTGAAATAAGAAATTTGCCCCCTAGGAATTTCAGACTAACCGTGCGATCGTAGTTGTGCGTATATAAAGCTTTCTTCTTCCTCAGTTTCTAAGTTAATCAAATATCCGATATGATTATCGTCGTGTTGGGAACATTCAATTGCAGCCATGTCAGCAGTGGTGGGACTCTGAACAGCTCTATGATGAGAACAAAACTATGCATATACTGACCATTGAACAGATAAGTTATGTTATTTTGTATGAATTAAATCATGTTGACAGTGGTCCAACGCATTACAGCTTTATGATGAGAACAACACATTCAATAAAGGGTCTACTTGCAAATTCAAGAAAATAAATGTGGCTTTTTATTTGTATGAATTTAAAAATGCTGCCAAATCAAAAACACAATTTGACACACAATTAACGCAGCTTAATTTCAAGAGCCTAACGAAATGTATATGTTAATGATTGAATCCTCAACATTCAATGGCGTCGAAGAATGAATATGTCTTACAAGTAACATCGTTCGGGGTAGCTTGCATTCGGAAAATGCCAGGTACATGTGTCGGGAATTCCGCGCAGTTCTGAATAAAACAAATGATCAATTATCATTGAACAAATAATAAGTGCTCGATATGATGGCTTACAAAAATGCCTTACAAAACTTATCAACAACTTCTTTAAAATAATACTTTGATAATCATTTTACTTCAACATTTAAGAAAACTAAAAAGGTTTTAGTTTTTGGTCTTGGTTTAAAATAAATAAACTTGATTTTAAGGTTTATAAGATTTATTATTTAGGTACGTTTTAGCAAGGAATTCATACACATTGACATTTATAGTAGCCAATGTGATCAAAGCATCCAGGTGCTCCGTTCAAACAGGGGTAAGGAAAGCATTCATTCAGCGCTTTGAATTGTTACAAATAAATATACATAAGGGTTCGGTTATCAAGCGGCGGTAAATTTGCGGCAAGCCACATAATTTGGTTCAAAATAGAGTAAACTCAGCAGCACACGATGCTGATTATTTTTATATTCTATACCATATTTTATGTTTATAGTTTTATAACGATAACAAATAATTCATATCATATATTGATTTTGGTGCTAAAACAAGAAGATATTATGAAGAAACAAGAAGATATTATGGAGCAAACCTCAGATGTCAAATTTATCTAAATCTGACCTGTTTCACAGTTATGACCAGTATACCCCTCAGCACATTGACATTCATAGTAACCCACATGATCGAAGCATCCGGGAGCTCCGTTCAAACAGGGGTAAGGAAAGCACTCATCGACCTCTATGATATTTTTGTTAATCAAAATAAATAAAAATGTTTATATTTTAAGACAAATAAGTTAATGAGACAACTGTTTCGGCATGTTTGCATAATCAAAATACGCCAATAGAGCTTTAAAAGACACGCTTTTTGGATGAATTTTTACGAATTCATGCAAATTTGGCTCCGAACTTTTTTGTGTGTGTTTCCCTGCTTTGATTGAATATGATCTGTGATTATAACCATATCATTTATCGATGCTGCCAAAAGTATAAGCTTAAATTAGATTGATAAAAAAAGTCTTACCGGTTTCACAATTCGCTCCATGATAACCATTTGGACACGTGCACGCGTATGAATCGACACCGACAGCAGTGCATGCACCATCGTTTAGACATGGCATCGATTGACACGCATCTGTTTCTGCAGGAACATGGCATTTTGGTAGCATGATTAAAATTTAATACATATTAAAACCAAAACGATATTGTAACAAAACATCTGTACTCATGGAAATAACATTTTAAAAAATTACTTATGAATTATCAGAGGATTCAGACGGTGCATAGATTGACACTTGTCAGTTTCTTCAAATGGTATGTTTGCCTTTATACAACTTTGCAGTGGATTCGTATTTCAATAAACAAAACATATTTTAGATGAGAAATTAAGTGGATATTTCTTGTTTCAAATCCTTTTGAAAATTATCACATTTTGCTGATGCACATAATAACAGTTTTAACTTTTACTTGCAAAGCATATTTTGGAGTTCATTGATTTATTTAAATTAAGTTTTGAAGCAGTTGCGGCATCTAGATTGATAATTTAAAATCATATATGTAATTATATCATATAAGTACATAATATGTTGTTTCTAAACGAGATATATGATTATATCGAAGGATGATAGTTTTAAAAACATAAAATTCTGACCATTTTCACACAGCAATCCAGTAAACCCTTCTTGACATAAACAAGTATAGTGCGTAATTTCATCCACACACGTTCCATTGTGTTGACACATAACATCTTTACATGTATCCGTGTCTTATAAAATAAATTGTCGAAAAATTATTATTATTTAAGTATATTTTTATTAAAATATTGGTAAAAATTCAAAAAATGTTGGAATAAACCACATTTGAGCATCATGTGAAGCACAACTCCATTAAAGTTTCGAAAAACATTTAAAACATAACCATTAAATCAATATGATGACGGTAAATAGAAAAGGTATTTTGATGTTGTCTTTAAATGAATGTTGCATTCACTTGTTCACTCGTTGATTCTGTATATGATGTTATTTAATAATACTTCATATCATAATCATAACTGTAAAGCACTTAGATCAATCATTTTATTTATATCGGACGTTTAATGAATATAAAACTGAAAATAATTTTCAAAACAATTCATTTTTACTTTACTAATCATAAGCATCGTAAAAATGAATTGTTTTAATGTCGAGACATTAATTTTGAACAACATATATGAACCAGGCGCCGATTTATAAATGGCGCTTGCGGCGCCCCCAGTGGCAGACCAAGAAAAAGTTATTTAAATTAACTGATACTCACATGCAATCGACCAAACCATTGATTCAGTTACCATCACCACATCTCCGTCATGCACCATTTCACATACATCATCACTACTTTCTATCTCCAAAATATTCGATGATCTGCAACTATGCGATCTAGCGCATAACGTGACGCATTCTATACGCGATGTGCATGGAAAAGATGTAATACTATTTCCAATAAACCGATTATTTGCAATGATTTCATATGTGTTTTCTTTGGTTATTATTCCATGTATTTGTGTAGAAAATAGAAGCAGTACGTAAGTGATAAATGCGAACTTATTCATTGTAATTAATTCCATCTTAACAAGGTGAAATCGGTCATAAATGGCAGACTGTATTTTTTAAAGTAATCTCTACTTATTGCAATTTTTAAATGCCTTGGTTAAATAAAAATCAAAATAATTAGTCTGCATAATTAGGACTTAGATACACTAATTACAGAATTTGGTGTTTGAAATTCATTATTTCATGATTGTTGCTAGTTGATCGATGTACTTAAGGATGAAAAATATGGTGACCAAGTAAACAATCGTTTTATTCATTATCAGCTGATAATATAGAAATATGTACTAACGAGATTTATCTTAATATATATATATTTATTTGTTCATTCATATAAAAACTAATTAACTAATTAGACGAGACCCAAGAGCTACGTAATCAAGAGCCAATAGTATATCATTATATTAATGTAAAAGAAATACCGTACTACAAAGACATGCTACAATGATGTTTGGTGAGCTCGAATCGATCAATTTAAATAATCAAAGGTAATCTACTAATTTAGGAGACTAACTAACGTTTTGAAATTTTGAGGAATTTAACATTTAACAAATAAAATCAATATAATAATAGAGTACGTTTTGTAACACCTGAGCACTCTTTCAGGAGCACTCATGGTCCATTATTTCAAACAGTTTTATTGTTGATATTTGATATTTTCCGCACAAACAAACATGTATGATTCCAATGTGCCGATATAACGGAATTTATGATGAACGACTGTAAGGGATATCTCCCGTTTTCCATTCACTGCCCTTCAGTCAAATATCTAGTCATTGCGGGATGCTCATTTCATGACATTGATTACGTGGTACGTTTGTGCCAAAGATGTCGTGTGAGCAATAGGGTCATCAATCGTGTCATGGAGAGATATATCAAAGGAAGAATGAATGCCAATGTTCTTGCTCTAGACATTTAACAAGATATATTTAGTAAACATAATCACAAAATTAACTGAAATCACAGAATACATAGCTTTGAAAACTGATTTAAAACAAGTGTCTATTATCTGACACTCCATTCATATTTACTGAATGGATGTGGAATGTAAATATTTTGCTCACGCCGCATATTTACAAAATATCATGTATCACGTGCATAATGCTTAAAAATGCATAAAGCTCAATGTCATTGTGACTATTTTGGGATCTTATTATTTAATTTGTGAGTTGGTTTCTTTGATCGAAATATGACCTGTTTGCTTTTCGTCAATGGCACATGACAATTCACATAGGTACGCATTGTCAATATAGGTTTTTTATATTCTCTGGCTTTATTGAACACGAACACTCGGAATTTAATATTTTTGTATATCTGATAAACAGTTAATTGAGGGAATAACCGAACGATTTAAGTTTGTATAATAAACAAATGATGCCAGAAGCCGTTATCTTCTACGAAAACCTAACGTTACAGTCTATACTTCGTTTACAACATTAGCGATTCACATAAAGTCATGGTCCCGCAGTCGACTTTCGCATCAAAATTATCAACTGCTGCTAGCCTTACCGATATATAATCTATGTTTATTTTTTTTTTCATATGAAAAACAGGTGAATATATATAAATGTATTTATACTCTTATCATTTCAAAATCTATTTTTATTAACATCAACTTCCTATCTAAACATACTCTTAAACCAGCTGTTACAACAAATATGCTAAAGGAGTATAGGAATATGGGTTTATATAAACAAATCATAAAGTGATTTGTTGGTTTTAGAATTGTATAGATAAGAGGCTTACCATGTCTTAAATGCCATTAGAGTAATCTTAGTGTCAATATCTCTACCATTTATTTGGGCGTTTTAGCGTAATGTGTACAAACATAATATGTCTCGACAACGGCAAAACTAGAGGAAATGTTGCTTAATCTGTTTATATAATTCAAAACAGGCAAACCCGAGAAACATTTAAAAGAAATATATCGTTCTTTGGATATTCCTTAACCACAATGAATGATGACTTAAAATACCCAAATACTTGGTAAATAATATAATTATTGAAGTGTCATTCAATACTAACTTTTACCTTTAGCTATTTATATACAAGTTCGATACATAGCAAGAACTTACGCATCCCTGGAATAAGTAGGTTAATGTTGATGTCATCGAACGAAACTAAACTTACTTAACTCAAAATGTGTATGCGTGCAATAAAACATGTGAATAGAATCGCATTCGGTTTGTCATGCCGTACTGTCACCTTTTACATTTTATCCATGCAAATTCATTTGTTTCATTTCTTCATGGTCATAAACATTAGACACATTTATGGACAAACAACGATTTTTTTCAACTACATCTAACGACTACTAAGAAATCAATAAAAAATATAAGTATTTGCATTATTCACTGAAATATATTAATTAAAATAAATGACAGTGCTTTTATTATTTTTTTTTTCAAATATCATGCATTGATTTGAAACTCCTTCTTTGGGTTCACCTCTTCCATATTCGTTGTCTGCGGACCTGTGTTATTTAAATTCTTGCTTGACATGCTGGTAGAATAGAAGAGGCTAAACTATGGCGGCAAGAAACCCAAAACATGTGAAGTGCTATGCTTGTTCTACAGTTATCGTCGAGTATTTTGAACTCATTTATAAGCATAAATTATGTACAGGATGCGTTGAAAAATATAGAATTGGCGATAATATTTTGCGTCCGGGTAAATATTGCAAGTCAACCAAATATCCCAAAAAGAAAAGGATAAAAACAAGTTCAGTAAAATCGGTGATAGCGAGTTATGAAAAGGAGATGGAAAAAAGGGAAGAAGACTGTCTCAAACATATAATAAAACTCGAGGGAGAAATTAAAACTACGAGAAAAGAGGAGAAAAAACATATGGATGAAATAACATGTTTATTCAATAAGCGAATGAAGCAGCTGGAGGATCATTACGATGGCATGAAGAAAAAGGCAAATGAAGGTTTTCGTAAGCGAGAGGGTCAACTTGAGAAAATATTAAATGATATAAAGGATATTTTGGGGAATATACGTGATGAAATGAGGGGGCTTCACGATACAATACAAAGTGGTAGAGAGTATCAAGAAAAACACGTTGGATCGCATGAAATAAAAAACATGAAGAAAAAGGCTTCAGAATATGCGTCTCAAAATATTGAAGTAGATATACCGGCTTTTCATATCACAACGCATGCTCCTGAAGATTTGGGTATATGTGATTCAATAGAAATTTCGGCTCCTTTACCGGAGTTTCGTATTCACAATAATGTGCCTCATTTGCCTGCTTTGGATGTCGCAAATTCACAGGTAGGAGAATTTAAAACTCATATATTGGCATGTATGAAATCAATTTTTTACTTAAACACATTGAATCGCTTAGTATGTTTGTGTTTGAAGATTCTAGCACGATACATTATGAGAATATCTAGTTTTTTTTAAAAGATACCTATTTCTAGCACGCCATTTAAAGATTTCATTTGAAATTGCAGCCGAATAGAACCGATGGTACCAGTGAAGTATTTGACACTTCTCTTGATTGCCAACCATACAATATAGACGCTTCTTTGCCCGATTCTCCAAACGTCAATTTGAAGGTTAGTTTTTACATTTTATCACTTCATTAATTTTTAAAATGATTACCTTTAATTAATAAATCATGAATATTTATTCAATATTAAACATAATTGACAATATTTAATAGCGCGAATAAGAAAACATATAAACAACCATCTATATTTTATCCATGTCTGTGTTAAAGCACAAGCATTACAAAATACAAATATATAAATATTTTCGGGAGAATAAAGAGAATTACAAAGAATTCTAAGTCTTACTCACAAAGTCTTCTAGACATCGTTGACCTTAACTCAACGTTAACCTTAACACGTTTTGATCATAATGTCGTCCTTTAATCGTAAAGATATACGCGTTATATATCTTTGTACTGTTTTAAGCCCGGATAACGCCTTCAAGTTTATATTCCTATTAATTGTTAGATCGATCAAACAGAGACAACAATTTTGCACATTTGTGGCTTACTTTGTTTCACTTTTTGATTTTTGAGAACTTTAAGACAAAGGCTCGTACATGAATGCCATGTGCATGTGCAAAATATCTCAACGCTCAGAATGTGATTGTGGCATTTATTTTGGTCTTTGTACTGAAACCTTAGCGATGTACATTTGCAATATATTTTATTTCACTGTGTCACACTACAAAGGTGTCATTCACAGTTTATTTTGGTCTTTTGTACTGAAACCTTAGCGATGTACATTTGAAATAGATTTTATTTCACTGTGTCACACTGCAAAGGTATCATTCACGATGTCCGCGAATTAAAAATGTAACTTAAAAGTAAAAAAAGGACAGGCGGACGCACAGATGGAAAGGGTACAGCAATTCCCCTCTGCTAAATTAGTTGACAAAACAAAATGTGCATATATTGCCGACACGCAATCAGGTTATTTCAATTCAAAATACCTGTTATCACACCATTTTGACCACCTTTATCAGCCAAACATAACATAAAGTGACATAATATTAGGAACTGACCGATATAATTTAATTATTAAACATAACACAGAAGGTGGATCTCGAATGGATTTCAAGAATGCAATGGGTGCGCAAGGATGTCTCGGTGAAGCTGCCTTACAGTCCTACCCGCATGCGACTGATGCGCAACAACGAGCTTTGGCAGTGTCACACTGGTGGCATCACCGTGCTCAATGCCGAGTTGCGGCCCCTGCGCCAAATAGAGAGTGAAAGTGACAACGGCGACATGGGTGGTGTGTATGATGTGACAGGGTTGTCTGATGGCGACGTCGCCGTCGCAGCATCTCATGGGTTGTTCCTAATCAACGTCGACGGTGATTATCTTTTAGCATAACCATAAAGGCCTCAGAGAATTCAAGGGAATGGGTCCTTTAGTCTTTTTTTCATATTAAAGATGTATTAAGATAAAACAAACCTTTCTCTGATTTCCCATGATTCACATTGTTTCAGGGAAGAATAGGTGCCGCATTGACAAAGGCTATTTTACCGGAGTTTCTGAGCATGATGGCGGACTCTATGCAGCAGAATACACAGGCAAAATCCATGTGTACGAGCAGGTGGGCGAATGGAAGGAGTGCCGTGGAATTGATCTTGGGTTAAAAATGCAAGAGATAACTTTATCCATTCAGGACGCAATGATATACGTGTGTTTATGCAGGGATTCAAAGTTAGTGACGTACAACACATCGGGGATAAAGTTGGGCTCCTGGGGTAGCGAGGGTTGTGAGAAAGCGGGAGATTTGGATGAGCCTTATCTATGCATGATGGGCACGGGCGGTGCGGCACTCATAGCAGACACGAGCAGCTATCGCCTGCAAGTGTTGAGTGCCGACCGCCAGTGGAGTGTAGTGTCGCTTCAGCCGCCCGTGTGGAGGCCAAAGAGCGCGCTACTCTATCGAGACAGACTGCTTGTTGCATCGGAGAAGGATAATACACTAAACGTGTATAAAACAAGTGGTGGTCATCACTAGTAAAAAGAGAGTTGTTGAATTGCACACGTGCAAAATGACTAGTTTGCATATATATTAATATCATGTTTTATTGGAGACCGACCACAAGTGTAGCGTTGTGTCACTGCTGCCGCCCGCTGTGTGGTCACAGAGTGCACTGGTCCACCGCGGCAAGGTGCTAGTGGGATATTTCGATGATCTAAACACTACATGTGTCCAAATGATTGTAGCAAGGATAATTGTTGTTGATTAAGTATATGTGCCTGTTATATATATGTTATTTATATGTAATATTAATCAAGTGTGTTATATAGCTAGATTAGCTGCACGTGCCAATTATAGGTGGTAAGGGAATTCATAAAAGCCCAATTATTAGTAGCTGTCATATAAATTGTAACTCGTTAATATAACTCAATAATTATTGGTTATTATAAACAGTATAACATTGTAATAGTGTGTATTGCGGAGCGGTTGAGCAAGTCGTACACATGTGAGATTGCTATATCAAAACCAAATATAATTATTATAACTACTTAGTTCAATATTTAATAGAAGACATTGATTGATTTTTTTGATTGTATCAAATTTGTATATTCGAATAAAAGTAGTTTTATTCGTATTGAATTCGTTTATCTGGTTATTCATGTCTAATGTTTCGTTTATGTGTATCCATTTTTTCTTTTATTCGTATCAAGATTTTCATGGCAAATTATGAGTGGTGTGAACTGCATACCTATGTCCCCATCTCACTGAAAGCGGGTTCAATGTCATGGTTAAATCTTTTAATACCTACATGAATCCTAGAAATATATGCTCCTAATATATTATATTAACACAATAATACAAAAAGGGAGGTGTTATACATCATTTGACACACATTTTCAAACAAAATTGCAAGGAACAAAGTATGTAAATGAATTCAATTACCCGGTGAACCATTCCGCAAAAATTGTTTATCTATGCTATACATACATACTCTGTTTAGGGTTTGAAAGAAATCTTTGAAAACTGTGAGTTATAAATGGCTATAAATGTTAGTGGTTCGGATTTACTTGCTTAGTAACCAACCTAAAACTAATACTTGGTGCGTTGCAGCTGAAAAGGAACGCATAAGTCGTGCTACACGAGAGGTCTTTGATCAGTAAGCTGATGCCTTGTTTTGCATTATCCGTGTTTCCGTCATGTATATTCAGTTACATGATTTGCTAGCGCGTATTCCTGGCCGCTCAAACGCCTTAAAGCCATATTTTTTCCATTTATGGTATAATGGTCGTCTTTATAGTATGACCTGGAAATTGAGCCATTTTCTTGCTGTGCGGCGAAAACCGTTATTTATTTCGTAGGCACCTAGATCCATCGCTCCTGATAAGCGTTGTTGTCCCACTATGTCATGTTTATATTCTATTCCCTGTCCTCCTGGGCTAAAATGCCTTAATTTTGAAAATGATATAAATTCGATAAATAAAATCAATATGGTTCAAAAATTAATTCGTTGCTTGAAATATGAACAATGTTGAAACTTGATAATGTTGACATATGTAACATGCAAGCAGATATCTATGCAAATGCCTATATTTAGAGCGAAGTGTGTACATATGCGATAATAATGCTCCCTTGTTCCCGTTTTGAGCTCCGTTATTGTATGTGTTTACTTGATTGAAATAAATAGATACAGTCATACTATTGAACCACGCTAGTGGGTATTTTTGTCATATTAATTATACTCCTTTTAAATCATTGTAAGCATCCCACGTTAACTAACTCGAGGCAAGACCAACTGAATATTAAATGACAGTTGATATAGCATACCCGGTATTCGTTCTAAGAAATCGCTGTTCCAACCGGTTTGATTTGCTCTATATTCATACGAAGCGTTCGTTTTATATCCGCTTAGCACAACTCTTACCATTGAGGGTTGTTTATAATGGAAGGCAAGGCTATTAATAAAGTTATTCAAAGGACGTGAAGAACCTTGACTCATATTTAAACACAAACACACAATTTGAGAAGATATTTGTGATACAGTCTTAGAATTGTATTATTATCTTTCGAATTAAATGCTCATGGGTGAACTCCTCAAGATTAACTTGTTTATATTACACAGGGCAAGTTATATTTACTTATTATAATAAACAAAACCAGATCGGATTTTGACCGAATTGAACCTTAAATCGATAAGTAGCACAATAACAAGTTAATTGAAATACGAACAAATAATGGAATGTTATGGATAAAAAATTAGGCAAAATATTGCCAAAGAGGGTAATATCGATATATATTAACC
This sequence comes from Hydroides elegans, assembly GCA_001703475.1. NCBI lineage: Eukaryota > Metazoa > Annelida > Polychaeta > Sabellida > Serpulidae > Hydroides > Hydroides elegans. Next base: position 38,585 of record LQRL01151275.1, read on the forward strand.
CGATATCTTATTTTGTCGAACCAGATTCGTTGCTTTGTTGCGTCAATATTTTTGTATTTCCATTAATCTTCATCGTGTATTTTATATCAGGCAATTGAATACATAGTGTTTACTTGAGGCAATTTATTAGAACTCTTATTTAACATAAAATATGTATAACCTGTAAACTATTACAATATGTTAGATTTATATAATAGGTATTTTATTTGCATTCCTGTTTATGACATGTGCTGCTATCATTTGACTCAAAATAAAGTAACGATAAGATAAATATTTATATAGATGAAATAGTTATGAAGTACTTTCAGTTGTTGAATTATACCAAGTAAGCTACCCATAATGATGTATATCATAATGCATACCGCTATCAGATTTTTTGCAGCTAAAAACACGTGAATTAAAGTTATGTTTACCTTGGTGATATATAATCATTTTGGTATGATTTAATACACTGTATACATTTATTCAAGTTTTATAATGAAAATTGATTTTTATAAAAGCGCGAACCCCTTCTGGGTGCGCCTGTTGAAATAAAATGCAACTTTCTCTTGAATTCGGGAAACGAAAATGGGAGCTCATTACCCTTAACGATACATCCAAACATGCATGGCGATGCATAATCTCCATACGATACAAAATGTACCTGGACTGATTTAGTCATGAATAAACGCACTCATACAAAAAGCAAATGCAGTGTTTGATTATTTTTAACTAAATTGCAAACATAGGCTATGTATGAATTTCATCGCAAAATTAAGAAGTGGTAGTTATATCGTGTGTTGAAATGAAAAATGTGTCGGAATAACTCAAGTTATTCCTCAAATTATCTTATAAAAAACCGCTAAAACATTTCGCCCCTTAACCGCTGCTTTCAAATCGGTCATCTCCCAATATGAACAGGGGTTAATAAAAAAAAAGAATATGCATGTTTTTACAGAGATATCAAAGCTATAGAAAGCTCAAATGCAAAACATTTAAACTGTGTATTCATGAGGCGAGTAAAGACGTAGAAGTTTTTTATGGTGGGCTTAAAAGACAGGCCAGAGACTCCTTTCGGTCACGTACGTGAGGGCCAACTAGAACAAATTTTAACCAGTATTAAAACTATTCCGAAAATAAAAGTGATTAAATAAAGGATTTGCACAAAGCATTACAAATGCAACGAGATCACAAACAGATAGAGTATATTAGGAGAAACCCCGTAGAATGTTCCTCTCAAACTATTGAAGTACATATATCTAACATGGAAATACATGCGATTGAAGTTTTTGGCCTTTCTGATTCAGTAGAAATAGAGGCTCCTCATATATTTAGTACCCTCAATATTGACGCCCCAGTACCGGTTTCAAGAGACGCAAACTCAAAGGTACTATCTCTCTTCTACCTCTCAAAAGTGTATGCTTATTCGAATGTAACGAATTTTAAAAAAATGGTAATACAAAATATATTTTGGGATACATGAAAAAGGGTTAATCGTTTATCTATACATAATTCTACGCTCAGTCAAATTAATTCTAACTTATTGGGCACGCAATGAGGCAATTACAACAAAATAAAATACAATATTTTAGGGATTATTATAACAAATCAAATAAAATTTCGAGTATTCTATTATCCGCGCAAGAAAACATATGTATATTTTATGTTTTATAACTATTGGATTTAATAACTATATAGGAATGCGATCTGGGTATTGAGAAGGCAGTGGGTGCACCTAGAACACTCCATAGAGCTGTCAGCCGACCCTAGAGGACTGCGACTGATGCGTCACAACGAGCTGTGGCAGTGATACGGCGGCGGCATCACCGTGTTCGACGCCGAGTTGCGGCCTCTGCGTGAGATAAAGAGGCTAAGTGACAGCGGCGCCATGAGCGACGTGTGGGTTGGGACAGCACTTCCTGATGGAGATGTCGTCGTGGCGGGATCGAATGAGCTGTTGATGATTGACCATGATGGTAAAATCAGTGTTTTAGTTGGGATATATAAAGTTACCGCGGTGCCATGGGCGACGTGTGGGGTGTGGCAGCGTTGCCTGATGGAGACGTCGACGTGGCGGGATCAAATGATTTGCTGATTGACCATGACGGTAAGTGTATTGTTTTAGTTAGAATCAAGATAGAGAACGTGACAGTGGCGCCAGGGGCGACATGTGGGATGTGATAGCAATTCCTGATCGACGACGACGGTTGTGATCATTTTTTTTATAATCCTGAATGCAAAATACCGTCTTATCTAATAATTGTGTTATAACAATAAAATGTGTGCATGCAAAGATAATTTTCCGCTTTTGTTAGAAATAAAGTTATGTATATGATGAGGTATAACAAAAGCTTGCATAAGTCGAGGCGTTAGCTTTAATTTTATTCAAACTGAACATCTCCAGTGATTAGGAAAAAAAACATAATGAACTTGTGATAGATATCGCCTTAATAAGTTGCCTGAAAAATGTTTGCCTCCAAAGAAACAGATGTATGGCTTTAATTATTTATTTTATGTTGATGATTTATTTCAAATATGTGTAATATTGTGTGATTTCAAATTGTGTAATATAAATAGCACAATCGTTTCATTTTTCAGTATTTAGTACCTGAATATATTTTTTTCTCTTTGAAATATCTAACTTTAGCCAAACCTTAAGAACCTGGACAATATGAAATATAAAAAATATATAAAAAATATATATATAAATAAAATATAAAAAAATAATCATATATCAATAACTATATTGATATATGAACAACTATAACAATGAGTCATTGTTGCAGGAAAGAAGCGGTGCCGAATTGACAAAGGCTTCTTCACCGGAGTGGCCGAGCACGACGGCGCACTCTACGCAGCGGAGTAAAACACACGCGAAATCCGAGTGAACGAGCAGGCGGGCGGCTGGAAGGAGTGTCGTCAAATTGATCTTGGGTGTGTGGACCAAATTATAACTATATCTATACATAACGCGAATATATATGTATTATATTTACGAGAAAAACTTAATTATTGCCATATAACATATCATGGGAACATCTAGGGTTCTGGGGTAGACACGGTAGTTCGGAAGCGGGCCAGTTGAAATATCCTTATCTCTGTATGACTGGCATGGACGGCGCGGTGTTCATAGTAGACATAGACAATAACCGCCCTCAAGTTTTGGGTACCGACCGCCGGTGGAGCGCCGTGTCGCTGCAGCCGCTTGTAAAGAAGCCAATTAGTGCGCTGCTCCACTTTGGTAGGTTACTCGTAGCATCAAGGAGGGGTAATGTATTGTATATTTATGAATCCAAATAATATGTATGAAATAGTAAATGTTGCTTAATGAGATACGGTATACT
>LQRL01151275.1:44853-69299 GCA_001703475.1 Hydroides elegans
TCAACATTTGATAAAATAAGTTTTAAAGTTTTCTTATTGCTAAATTCGGTACCAAATTAATAGTATTTTTTTCAAAACTGCATGTATTTTTGCGTAAGCCAAATTTCATATTTCATACAAAAACCGCAATTTTTATTGATTTTTAACAATTGAAAAAAAATTGTTCTTTACGTAACGTATATCAATAATAACGAGAATGAATAAAGAAGAAACACATTAAAATCTTAGCTATTATATCATTTGAACCTGACCTGTTTCACAGTGCTGACCGGTATATCCCGAAGCACATTGACATTCATAGTAGCCAACGTGATCAAAGCATCCAGGCGCTCCATTTAGACATGGATAAGGAAAGCATTCATCTACCTCTTTTATTGGTCGTTAGTCGAAATAGATATATATTCAAACAAATACTTACATAGAATATCTATATTGCCGCGTTTGCGCAAAAAGCACGTTAATATAGCTTTAAAAGACCCGGCTTTTGGATGAAAAAACTGATAAATTGTAGTTAACAAAAATTGTAGTTAACAAATATGGCTCTGAACCTTTATTTTTGTGTGTGTGTGCATTTTAAGTGAATATGATCTGTGATTAGAACCATATCGATGCTGCAAGAAGTATAAGCTAACATTATATTGAAATAACAATGGTCTTACCGGTTTCACAGTTCGCCCCATGATAACCCCTTGGACACGTACACGTGTATGAATCAACACCAACAGCAGTGCATGTACCATCATTTAGACATGGCATCAATTGACACGCATCAATTTCTCCAAAAAAAATAATACATTGTATACAAAGACTTTTTGGTCGGTAGTTAGTCGATATTTATTTTAGGCTTTGACTTCATCCACTCATAATTATTTTTATTTTCGATGAACCATTTCATATTGTGATAGCATAAAGGTCTGTAATTTGACAGTATACTTAGGTGACAACTGAATCAATATCAATATATATTTGTGGAATCTATAGCCCCTTTACTGAATGCTACAGGGGTTTGCGTGCACGATCGGGAGTTAACCATAACATGTATATGCCAATGTTTTCATAAAAAAAGGGTTTCAATCACCTAGAAAATAATCATGAATGGCTGACCGTATATCTATTATTTCTTATAAGCCAATTGCATATATCTCCACAATTGCTTTAGAGCTCCACTTCTCAATATTATAAACTGAATACAAATAAATAATATATTCACGATACTCCATAGATTACGTAGTAAAAGCACATTGACTGGATTGTTAGCATCTTATCACAGCTAAGTGTTTCATGTTAAGGCTTCATCGAAGTGAAATCAAACTGATCTTAATCATGTAAAGGAACAATTTGTCGCATAGTTGTTTTTTGCTTAAAAGTAAAGTCTCATTTTCTATTTATATGGTCTGAACGGAAAGAGATTCGAGTGAGATTGATATAAGCTTTTTAAGAAGCACGTTAGAGTCATATACAAAAAATCTGAAACAACTTAAATAAGCTGGTGAAGCTTCAAGCCATGGCACCGCACCCTTAATCATAGTGTTTCTAAAATTATGCATCGATTGACAAAAAAGGTGCGCCAAGAATGAATTGCAGTTATTTTTAAGAACTCTTTTTTGTGATGCATATAACAGGAGTACCCAGTGACCGAAATTAAGAAGTTGGTTTTAAATTAGTCATTTTGGTATGAAACGGACTCATAACCAGCTTAAAACAATGAAATGTTATTCTTTGTAATAAAAACTTTATTCTTTGTTTGCCACCAAGGAAAGCCCGAAAATCGTTGCCGGCAAAACTTTGCCAGCAAAAATAGATACTCTTCAATATTTCATGCCCTCTTAAAGTTCACAAAAGTTAGTATATTTCTGTGTTCCAAACTATATTTGCTCATAACGTAGTTTGTGTCATGCACATTGTATATTCTATGGACAATATTACTTGAAATAACAGAAAATAAAATTTGCATATTTGTTCGGCTCTGCGAAAATGCCAGCAAGGAAGATATCGCAGCAGAAAAGATGTTTCACAGAATAAATCGCTGGGTACTTCTGATATTAAAAAAAAACACTTGGAACAACTGACGGATATCTTTTAATGCATATCCATAAAGCTTGTTCAAAACCATTATCAAACAAACAATGGGTATTAAGAAATTATAAGAAAAAAATGTAAAACATGAACACTGAAGTGCAAGTCAACGTTTCATTGATATTGTTTTTAGATTTGATATTTGAAGCAGTTGATGCATATAGTTTTATCAATTATGCATCAATTATATGTGCTATTATGAATAATATAATACATTTTTGTTAAATATTGATTAATCAAACCTTCATAAAATATGTGAATCTGAAAACTTTCACACAGCAATCCAGTAAACCCTTCACTGCATAAACAAGAAAAGTGCGTAATTCCATCCACACATGTTCCATTATGTTGACAGGCAACTCCTTGACATGTATCTGTGTCTAATAAAATATGTTATCATTTACATAATATAAATTGCAAAATTGTATATATTTAAAGAGCATAATAAACTGTATTTGGTCACCATATACTGTACAACATCATGTCAGCTTCGAAAAAAAGTTCAACAAAATATACAGAATCAATTCGATAATTTTGTGATAAATAGTGCCGGGCATATCAATATTTTTATCTTTCGAATTTATGCAACATTCAGTGCTTCCCTTGATTGACTGTGTATACATGTTATGTAATTTTACGGTTAAAATCAATTATTGTGTTTCGAAACTCTCCAAATATCTAATCAAACCTATACTCACATGCAACCGACCAACCCATTGATTCAGTTACCATCACCTCATCTCCGTCATGCAACATTTCACATACATAATCACTATTTTCATATTCAAATATATTAGATGATCTGCAACTTTGCGAGCGTGCGCATAAAGTAACGCATTCTATACGCGATGTGCATTGGAAGGAAGTAACATAAGTTCCAATAAGTCGATTATTTGCAATGATTATATACTTAATTTCTTTGATGATTGATCCATGTATTTGTGTTAATTGTGTAAGCAATAAAATAGCGAACAAAACATTTTTATTTATGATAATGTATTCCATCTTAGCAATGTTTTTTTAATCAGGCATAAATGACTGGCGACACTTTTAACTGATCCCAAACTATTGCAACAACCAAATGGTTTAGTTTTGCAAAAGCTTAAACTAATATGATTGCACATTTTTGTGACTTAGATAAGCTAATTAGAAAATAATGTTTTTCATTCAATATTTCTTGATTCTTAATGCAATTAATATTTTTATTGCTGCAATTAGGACTGAGATACATGGTAACCAAGTAAACATTTACTTTATTCATTACCATCTGGAAATATAGACATATGTTCTAATGAGAATTATCTCAATACTATTTCTATTCATTCGAAAAATCTTATTCGCAAATTAGATGAGAATAAACTTTATAATAGAAAGCAAATATTTTATCGTCATATTTATGCAAAAAAAAATACATTGCCGTACTGTTAAGAACATGTTGAGCTCGAATCAATCAATTCAACATATTCAAATATTCAAAGGTACTAATTAAAATCATATCATTAAAACCAATGTTGTACTTATTTTATATTTTAAAGAATTAAACATATTTAACATGCAATTTAATGAGTTTACTTTTCATCAATTTCGGTGAGCGTTAAAAACGAAAATCCGAAATGTTGTCCGATGTGTGTTTGTGCTTGCAATGCCGACGCTTGTGATCATTTTAGATCGCATGAAACTTAGTCGGCGACTATCACGGACTTTTGGCGATCGTGCCGCAATGATATGCAAGTCATACTGCTACGTGTTTGTTTTTCATATACGTATGTGACATAGAAATCAAATACATCAGTTAATTATTAAACTATCCGAGTATTTTTGATTGATTTGCAGCTATTGTTGTGAGTTAGAAACTTAACGTTGAAAACACTTTAAATGGGCATTTAATTGAGAAAAATGGTTATGTTTAAATATAGTAATAGGTGTAAAAGACTCAAAATATATACAGTTTAAATTCACAATGTTACTGTAATTTTGGTTTATCACATTTAAGAAATTCAAGGTTTCCGAAAAATATATTTAGAACAATAAATTGGTTTGCAGAGAATCTACTGGTCCGAGCTAAAAACTAACGGCCCGGCCCGGTGAAACAGTGGTTTTGCTATTCTCTTGGTTTCAATGGCATATATTGTATCGATTTAACATTATTCAAATAAATGTCTAATATATTCTTATTGATTGATTTCGTTCTAAAACAAAACACCTACTGAGCAACTTTTTTTTTCTTTTAAGATATTAGTTCGCAGATTGTAGGCTTAATTATGTATCGTGTGTGACGATTATGATAACTGATATTCAGAATATATACTTTTCAGGGTGCCCACAGGGAATTAGTTTCAGAATTCCCTGTATTTTCCCTGTGTTTTCCCTGTCAACCTGAATTTTTCCTGATATTGTATATATATAAACATGAACATAAATATTCATATTATAATATAACGTATAAGAAGCAGGGGTGAAAATTAACGGTGGTCCGGGGCCACTGGATTTTCCGTCGGACCACCAGATTTCAAAAAGTGGTGGTCAAACAGACCACAAGATTATTTTGGTCACATTTTGCATTATTTGGCTTCACATATTGATTTTTTTTTTCATTTTCAATTTTCATAAGACAGTTAGCGAGATGTTGTTCAAAACTCAAGAAGCCCAATGTCATTTTGTTGTCTGATTAACCATTGTTAAGATATTATAAGGATTCGGTGGTCTCCGGCATTTTGCTACCCGAACACTCGAAGCCAATACCCGACCCCATTCGATACTTATACCAAAGTTCTCAACATGCATTTTCTAATGAATCGAAGTGTATTGATATTTCGTTTTTCGATCATTCTTTAAATTCAGTACCTTATATATGTTTATTTACTTACAGGTGAAAAATATATTTTTAGCCATTAATTTTTATACAACCGGGGACCGGTAAGTTTCCCCACTACCGATCTCCGCTTTCAGATAACCTGAGATCAACTGTTTGCGTTTTTCCTTTCCTAGCTTACGTTACATAAATAGGTTATTGTTATCTAACCAATTGCAATACCGTCTAACTAATTCTTATCTATCCAAAGTGAAAATGAAAAGGTTACTTAAGCAAAAACTGGTAACCAAAATACCTTGAGGCCGGGTCTTTGGTATTTGAGTTTATTGAAGAGTAACTATGGTAATGGTTTCCCTATCAAAAACCTTTATTAAAATTTGACGATTTTTGGACAAATTTAAGAGTGCCGTAATTTGATTATAGGTTTTCCCAACACCAAGGAGGACAACTACAGGTAGGGTGTCTGGTTAGAGTATAGTTTTGTTTTTAAGCAGGTTTGTGATACTTGCAACCGAAACAACACCTAACCATATGTGATTTGTAAAAATAGACGGATGTTTAGACGTAAAATATAATTTTTACTAATTATACTATCGTAGAAAATGCTAACCGCAATAAAAGCGTTAAAAAGCCAAAAAGAAGCGGACGCCGTATGCGCGCGCCGATTTTTTTTTCGGACGACCAGATTTTTCGTCCGACTACCGGCCAAAAAGATAGTTTCCACCCTTTAAAAAGTGTCACTTATTTAAAGTGGAAGTCGACAGATATAAAAATAATTTCGCCGAAGGCGCAAAAAAAATCAAATATAACCATATAAAAGATTATTAGCTAGACAAAATTCCCTGTATTTTCCCTGAATATTAGTCTGACAAAATAAAATTTCCTATATTTTCCCTGTATTCATTCGAAATTCCCGGTGTTTTCCCTGTCTGGAAAAGCACACCGTGTTTTTCCCTGTTTCAGGGTGTCAAGCGACTAGTGACCCAAAAAATATAGGTGATAGGCGAAAATATAGGAGATTTAGACCTGAAATATAGGAGAAATATAGGAGATTTGACAGGAAATATAGGAGAATATAGAAGAGTTTGACCTAAAATATGGGAGAATATATGACATCTTAATTTGATAATCGGGTGCACCTTTTCCAGAAAACAGCACTCGATAGAAAATCATTGCGCCCTCGCGGTAACACTTCTTTTTGAATGGGCACCCGTGTCGATTTCTCTGCATCATTCGCCTCGATAGCGCAGTCCGAATGCAATCATGTACAAGATGACCAGTCAGTTTCTGATTCCCTAATTTTGCCATGATTTCATCTGAATTTTCTCCCTGATCCAAGATTTAAATTGGTACGGTACTTCATAGCAAACCAGAACAATAATTAGTTAACATCATAGCGTCGAAGACGCGAGCCAGCATTTTAAAGTAACTTTCTAATTTGCGAGCGCCGAAGGCGCGAGCGATTTTTTATAAGAGAACCAATAATGATTAATAAATATTCAATATGGAACAAAATTTTCACAGAAGTGAAAACAAAGTTGAAAGAAAAAACAACTTAAGACGATTTTAAGGACAAAAATCAACATTATATGGATTTTAATAATCAAACAAACCCTATTTTGTGCGATTTAGATAACAAATAATCATGTGAAGACGAAAATATAGGAGAATATAGGAGATTATCCTAAAATATAGGAGAAAAGTAGGAGACCCCCAAAATATAGGAGAATATAGGAGAAAGTAGGAGCGCTTGACACCCTGCTGTTTCTCCCTGTTTTTCCCTGTTGTGGGCACCCTGTGAAGTTTGTTATACAAATCAGTTTGAAATATCCGCAAAACTAAAAAAGGCGCAGGTAAACTCCCTAGCCTTTTCTTTTTATTCTTCAATTTCGTAGCCGGAAAACTGGCACAAAAGTGAAAAATTATATCTCTGTCTTCTTTATAACCCTGGTATATCATAATGTGCAAATATGATTGGAAATTCTGTTGAACAAAACTTATGAAAACAACACTTTCGAAAGTGAGCCATTTATTGCAATATCAAAATTAAAATGTATACATTCATGCAACACAAACACTTAATATCACATTTCAAAATATCACAGAACACTCAGTTTTAATAAATTAACTACTCCATACAATAACACAAAGTTAACGTTTTACTAAATTTCTCACTTGGAGAACAGAGTACGTAAAATCTTTACTAAAATATATTTTTATATTCTAGTAATTAACTGTTAACAAATTCAGCTGTAACAATATAGAGATGACCCTAACGTTGCTTATCAGTACATTATTTACTTTTTTTTAAACACATTTCCATAACATCAATTAGAGCAAATTGCACTTGTACAATAACATATCTGATTATAAACAAATATAAGCTAGACAAAAGAGTAAATTTTATATAATGCTTTCATGTTCCTAAATTTATTACATTGTTAAGATTGATTTTCTACTCAATAGTTGAGTAAACTTACATAAAACATTCTTACATAAAATGCAACAAAATACATGTAAAAGAAAATGTGACTTGGTTCGATATAGGAATGTGCAACAAATAACGATTAGAATTTGCGTGAGAGTGACTTTGCACAAATGGGAAAAAGCAAACTTTCTGAAATTTAGTTATTAGCGGTTCGTTTTATTGAAGTACAATGATATCGTAAAAACGACACAAAAGTTTAATATTAGGCGTTCTTATTGGAAATCAGCACAAAATTGTTACAAAAATCACAGGAGGAAAAATAAAATTGAAGATAAAAATACTAAATTTGGACTTCGATATTACGCCGAACTAACCGCAATCTTTTCTGATCATAAAGCAATTCATATGGATATAAGAATATACAATAAAAATAAGGAGATAATCTATTATTTCTTACACCTACGATTTAGGGTCATCGACGGACTATGAAGGTTAACTATAATAAGACTAAATTGTTAACAATTACGGATAAATTATAATAGCAGATAATCTGTTAATTCAGTCTGAGAGAAATGCCCTAATTCTTGAAATAATACTGCAGAGAATGAATACCAATTGGTTGTTTGAGATCCGTAGATGGCAATGTATTGTGACTCAAATAATACTTTATGGACTTATTATTATTCTAATGTCCTGCTGGCAATAAAAACCAGACATATCATAGACAAGCTAGGTAACTAAATAAATATGACTCAATTTGTGTTTCCAGACCTATACGACTGGTATTTTTTACTAATTTATCCTAGGCTAAATATTGTTTATCATTTCAAATAATTTTTGCGTCATATAACTTCCCTAACATATAACTTCCCTAACAAAACGGTAATAGGAGGAATCACGCAAAAAGAATTAGAGATCGCCAGACAATCAACCAAAAACCCATCACCTTTCGCCTTCAGACGCGAGATTGAATCGCCTTGACAACATCGGGCTTTAACGATAAAATCTCGCTGCCATTTTTTTTTTTTTTTCGCTTTCTCGCTTTAAATTTCGGCACATAATGTAATGTATTAATACCGTCTAGTAAGCGAGCGAGATTTTATCGTAAAACCCACCCAAAACCCGAAAATACAACACCGAAAAAAAGAGAAAAACACCAAAACGCCCCAAAACACCACCAAAGTAGTTTCCCATCGCCCTTGGGGCTTTTCCTTTTTTTCAACACAACAATGACATAGCCGCTCATCCCTTATTTGTAGTTGGACCCTTTTTGGGGCATAGTGTCTTCAAAAGCTGACATGTGGCCCATGTACATGTTGTGATTCCTTAAGGTGCGATCGCGCTGGAACAGGTCTTTCTGTATGGCGTATCGCATTTCCTCGTTGGAGTACTGCATTCCCCCCACTTTCTCCATATCGGTCCTGCCAAAAAGATAGGAGAAAAATGAAATTTAGATGGTTGTTTCTTTTCATTTAATAGATTCTAGTTCAAAATATGAAATGAATTCAACATTCCCGAGAGCTAGTCTAAAGATAAAATCATGATATGACCACTTTCCCCATATCTGTCCTGCCAAAGAGATAGGAGAAAGCAGAAACAATTTAGATTGTTTTCTTTTCAAATAGTTCAAATAAAAGTGAATGAAAATTTACCAAAGAGCTAGCATAACGATAAAATCCTGGAATAAACGCCGATGAGAAAAATAGACTGGAACTAGAATATACTCCAAAACGAGATTCTTACCAAAAGCTAGACCAAAGCAACTCAAAGACGAAAAGACAAACCAAGTCAGAGAAGGAGCTTATGTGAGCTGTAAAGTTTTCATTGCACATTCCTATAACCTTATCAACTAACGGACAATAATACATACATTACTCTAAAGTAGTTTCCTAACAAGGTTTAGAATTCTATTCTCAGTTTGTATTACCCCATTTGATAAAATAAAATGCTGTAGACCATATGGTATTTTCTAAAATATAAGCATAAAACTGAACACGCGCACAACTCATATTTTTCCACCTCTCTCACTCCTGAACATAATCATGTAGAGTCCATTTTTTAAACAGTTCTATAGAGTCTAAAACGCCTAGAGTCTAGACTTTGAAATGCGGTTTTCTGGGAGGCAGTTCGGCGGGTTTAGGCAAGTCACGTGTGATCATAAGAGGTTGAACTTGATCGATAGCGGTGTTATCAACACGTCGGTGTTTGATTGGGAACTCCACATGGCGTTTGAACCTTAATGGGGCTGTTTCGTGGATGCTGGAAAAAAACGTAGAAAAAAAGGGAGATATGAGACAACAATCTTTTCAATTTGACTATGGATTCAAGAAAAATGTAGAATGTATAAATCTGCATGTGATTCAGCGCTGCTTCTTTTAATGGATTAAATATAATAATATTTAATCCATTAAAAGGAAGCATTTATATATCAATCTTTCATCGCTTTCAATCAATTGCGCCTATTGCGTAATCACTATTGGCTACAATATTTATTAGTAATGAGATCAGAAATATTAATTGCTTATTTATTTAAGTGTTTTCCCCTAGACTTAATTGAATAATGGAGAATATCAATTAGCACATACAGATACCACAGCTTAAGGACCTTCTCGAAGAATAATGATAAATATGGAAATGAATTATTTGTAGCGATACGTATGCTGTATATTGATCAATAGCCACTTCGATATCTTTCAACCTCCGGTCTCAATGGTTTTACTGAATAACTTGCTATTGCTCTGAACAGTTGGCGGTTTCAATGTAGAATGTTACTTAACGTATTTCTTAGCAACTACCGTATATAATATTAACATTTATTACAGAGGGCTCCAGTCATCAATCGTTTACACTATCCATACTTTATGATCAGAAAAGACTTTCGGCTATGTCGATAAACGGAAAATAATTTTCATTTGATATATCTGCAGCTAACAAGATAAATACAGATTTCATCAGATAAAACATCACGACTAGACACCCAAAAAAAAATACATAAATACAGGATCGAGAAACAATAGCAACAGTGGTTGAGTGAAATAGCAGAGTAAAATAAACTCAAGAGTATTAATTTTCCTAAACACTACGCCTAATCATTAAATATATTGGTTAGCTTTCGAGTATGGTCACTGCAAATTATGAAGTCGATACCTTAATTAAATTAACCCATAAATATTCGAAAAAAAAACCTATGCTTCTTTGAAGACATATTACAAAATGTTTAAAAATGCATGTTTTTTTTCATAAATTACAAAATATCAATATCGATAAAAAGTTCATTTTTCATAAACGGCAAGAAATTGGCGTAGTTAGGAAAACCAAGATTTGTTTTTGTTATCAAGGGTTTATTTAACGGTTGGGTATCCATGGATCAACAACACATTTATCGCCCGGATGCATACACATATAGACGTCATCGCGACGTACGCGACGTAAACGTTGTTCACTCTGAGTGCGATCAAGTTTTAGTAGATTAGCCATGCCTTGTTTATCGATTCCTTTCAGCTTCTCGTTTGCTCTTTGGAATCGCTCGTTCATTTCATATTGTATAAGCAGCCTAGCAAAATAAGAGGAAATGGGGAAGAGTACATACAGAGAAACAGACAAGAGAGAAATAATGGAATATGAGAAATCTACATAATATGATAGGAAACTTGGGACGGTTTAGTAAACAAGTAAATGAATTAACAGATGTTAGACATTGAGAGTTAAGTGGCGTCTCCATGTGTACGTTTCCGTTTGCGTTTGCGTTCGCGTTTGCGTATCCGTTTGCGTTTACGTTCGCGTTTGCTTTTTCACTGTCTCCATGTTTGCGTTTTGGATGCGTTTTGCTCTGCGTTATACAAAGCGGATCAGATCACATGATCTAAAAAAACAAGTCACGTGAAATAACATGAGAAAAATAAAGATGGAGGAAAACATGTGGCTTTTAGATGAAGAGGAAGAAGATGATGATTTTATGTTGACTGTTACCTTACTTCACGCCGCAAAAAGGCATAAAAAGATAAGAAAGCACAGATTTTGGATACATCCTATTTTTAGAAAGAGAAAACAATTTGGCTCATATTATCATTTGATAAAAGAACTGAATATTGATGATGCTAATAAATACAAGGACGTTCCCTCACTAATTCAATCAATTTTTCAATTTTTTTTCAACTGGAATTGTTTTTCCTCGTGGCATTTTGTTTTCGTTCTGAAAAAAAAATAACATGTGCTTCACAAAACAAAGCCAAGGCCAACATTCGGGAAACACCTTCCTACGTCATAATCTGGAATTTCCTATCTGGATCTCAGGGATTTCTGGTCCGTTTTGGCTTACGTTTGCGTTTGCGTTCTCGATATTTCGCTCACTGAGCGATCGGGTCCGTTTGCGTTATACATAACGCAAACGCAAACGAAAACGGATGCTATAACGCACACATGGAGACAGTTGAAAAGAAAACAGTGAACTCGGTTTAAGCAAAACGGATACAAAACGCAGACGCAAACGCAAACGGAGACCCAAACGCGTACATGGAGACGCCACTTTAGAAGTGCGGGTAAGGGACATAATGGAGATGAATATTTGAAAGCTCTATTATATACATTCTACCCAAAGAGTCGTGTGGTTATCGGAAGAGGGATTATAAGAATAGTGCTTCAACATTAGAATAATGGTTAGCTTAACTAGGTATTAAATCAATAATGTGATACACAAAACACTGCTTCTATAAGGAATCGAGATGAACTTATTGACAATAACTACGCTATAACAACAAGTATCAATTCTTATCAAAATAACGAAGCAATAACAGACAAGTAACGAATATAATTTCATTTATAAAAGCCATTCCACCATTCCGAGAAAACCCTAAAGCTAAACATAAGGGTGTTTCATAAGAATAAATTAATATGACACGAACTTAAATTTATTCTGGACAGAAAATCCATGTTATAGTTTGGATTTCATTTTTTAGCCAATGGAATTATAACTTACGTAACACCCTTATGACATGTTGACCAATTCCACTTTAGTTTTGTTTATAAAAGCTTAATCATTTAAGAAAAATTGAAAATCTAAAATTATTGGAAAATATTTGGTACCAACAACAAAATAAACAACTCTAATATACTCCTAAAATGTACCTAGAATCTATGGAGAGTCTAGGTAGACTACATGTACGAATTCGTTTTCAATGAAGTCGTTATATTGAGTTTGAACTATATCAAATATTATACTGGCAAAACTGAGATTCACAAACAACGTTCAAATACTTTTGTAGGTTTTACATCTATTTCCGATTCGGCTAAAGATTAGTTCTCCCTAATTAATAGCTATACCCTTTCGGTGCCTCAGCACTTCCGGTTTCTACCATAACTTTAATATCAAAATCTCCGTTTACACGGCGTCGAATCTCATATTTGGAACTCATAACATTTTCGCGGCGTTGATTGCGAGTGGGGTCGCAGGTATAGTCCGAATTTTGACCGTTGGGATACACGACTTTATAGATTTCATCAACATGAGGAGCTTGGTCGGCTCGGCCTCTATAACGATTGGTAAAGCCAGCAGAGTTTACTCGGAATTTCTCCAGCTTAGACGGGTCGCTGCTGAAATAAGTGAGGCATGTATACAAAAGTGTTGTAGCAACAAGGTGAGTACTGATTTAGGAAAGAAATTCAAATGTGAGTTGTATCAGTAGTTTTCCTACAAATATTAATATGGGAAGAAGTCATTAGGAATAACCTAGCCATTTTTTTATCAAGAATCTATTAATTTATTTTTAGATATATTGTAGAATTATACTTTTATATATTCTTTTTAATTTATCGGGAAAATTAATTAAAAGAGCAAATGGAAGCAACACTGGGAGCTTCTTTTCGCAAACGAGATTCTTAAATCTATATATTCGTCATTTTGGAACATATTCTATTTGTTTAATTAACGAGAATACAGAAAAAAATACGCGTGTTTTACAAAGCCCCGTACGCTGCTATGTCCTATTGATAAACTTGAACATGCAAAAGTAGGTATAAAATGCTGTGATTTAAGGAGAAAGCATTAGTGTGATCCAAACAAAATAATTCACATTTACAAGATATATGAATAGAACTTTAAGTTTTTATAGAAGTTTTAATTTAAGCTCTAAATAAGCACAGATTATTCATATAAACGCCTGAGAATTATATAAATAGGAGTATAAACAGCCATATTCTAACAATGCATAGGTGAAAACATATTCATCAAGTAAGCACATGAACATTATCAATATGGATTAACCGCCGGGATGACTCGATAGTAAGCAAATGGACATTATGCCATGTAGAACATATGCTCTCTCACAAAGTTGCGAGTCTAAATAGATTTGGATTGATCTGTCTGAGTTTTGTCTAAAGATATAATACGTTTGTTGATCCAAACAGGTCAATGATTTGAAAATTGTCTCAATATTCTTGCAACAAGAACAGTCTAGACTAAAGATAACTACATGTAGAAAGAAATGTAAAATGGGTAGATAGCATATTGACATGCTCAGGAAATAGAAAGGAATGAAGCATGCTATAAACAGAACGTTTTTTATTTTATAGGAACATAAAAAGTTATATTTCAGATAAGCCGTGCGCTTTACATGTTTTATTGTTCATATTTGTTTTCTCTTTTTTTTCTTCTTCTTTTTTTTCTCATCTTGAACATAAACAAAATCGACGTGCGGTGCATGAACCGAAATTATAGACAACACATGTGTATTGTTATTTGATTATCATTACCAAGCTGCAGTTAAATGTCGTGATGGGGAGTTAGTAGACAGACGACGTATCAAAAAGTGCAACGTCATCATTTTCGTCAGGAAACATGTTTACGGGGGCGGGAAAAGGAACGACATTCGTCTCTGGGGGTGGGGAAACAATGGCTCCGGGAAGCGGAGTAAATCTTGGTGTTTCCATTGGAGTCAGGATTCGAATGTCAGAATCTTTTGTTTGATTGATATTTTCAATTTTAGGAGATGGGATAGGATTTGACATATTCAAAGGTAGTTGATCGAGACGAGAAGTGGTAAGGCTGCAAATACAAAAATACCAAGACAACCATTTAGGACAAGAAAGAAACAGTTAACTTCGCTCAAAGGATTTGTTTAACATTGAGAAACATGAAATTATTACTGAGGCATGACGATTAGATAGCATATTAGTTTCATCGTACGGTTTGAAAATGCACAGGTGACCAATACTTTAAAAGCATGACCGTTAACGCAAAAACAATTATAGTGTGCCATTCAGTATTAAGAAACTCTATAAGGTAACTCCAGTAACGTACATTTTAATTAATGTGGCTTGTCTTTGACCGGCTTACTCCCGGATAAATAACGGGGTAAATTTGATCCACATGAATGCCAGAAGTACCGATACGGTAAAAGTAATTGGGATCATGTCTTAGATTTGTGTTAGCTCTTTTCGGCATCTGTAGGCTGAAAAGTCAAACAGAAGGGCCACCTTGGTTCAGCTTGGTATAACTTTATGTTTATCCTTGGTATGACTTGTTTTCATACTCTATATGAAATTAAGTTTGATTACATAAAAACTAAATATAATTTGTTTTATTGCACTTCATTTTTCACGCGAGTTAATGAAACAACAAAACGTAAAGTAAACGTAGCAAGAGCATGGACATATTTTGCAACTATTGATTTATATGGGAGATGCTTTTCTTTTTTGATTAGATATTCTTACTGATCTTTTATAAGTCTAATTACTAAAGCTATTATACAAAATTTATTCATAAGTCGGTGAATTATAAAAACTTTCTTTTGTAGCTATCGTTTTTTTATATACATTTTCATGATGTTAACTAAATATTTCCTTGAAACGTTAAAATATGAATTCAGAGAATTTATTCGCAAGTGTCAATGTGCGTTAATAAGAACGTTAAGAGTTAAATGCCAATAAGTGTTTCAAAGGAGATACAAAATATATGTTTTTAAAAGACTCACCTGCGTGGATCATGTTCGTATGTTGACAGCTGCTGGTTTGAACATTGATTTTGCTTTTCTGCTTTCGCCTGCAAGAAACATTCTAAGGATTAGCATAATGTAGCTATATATTTACTAAGCCGGTTGGTGCCTTCGTTGTATTTTATGTCGAGATAAACATTTTCAAATGTCAATAACATCTCAGTGCGTCAAGCAAAAGCAGCAATATCTAGATGCTATCATAGTGCAGCAGGATCCCTGTATTAGCTTAATTGAAATAAAAAGAAACATCATAGGCAATTTTGCACATCTATAATTATTCGTTGTTAGGTATACTTAAATGAAAAATTGCGTAACCAATTCCATTGACAGAATGTAAACAACGCACCCCATGCTTATGGAAACAGTGAGTCCCGATAAAAGGGTTCTAGGCTGTACAAGCCAAGCAAGTGACGACATGCGGATTGTCCGACTTCCGCACTCTATAGGCTTCTGGCCTTTAGGTTGGGACCTTAAAACAACGTGAACCAAACCAGCTTCTTTGCTACTGAAATAAGGTCATTGGGTTTATTTGTAAATAATTATAACCAAGTTTTATTGATTCTTTTTCGTTAAATTATCAAAGATTTGAGATGGTCTAATATTATGACTAGGCTATCCACTAGTACTAGTCCTATAAGCTAGTGCACTACAGGGCTTGTACAAGTGGATACTGTTTTTCACTATTCAAAGAGTTACATATTGTTTGGAATTATATACGACCCTCCGTTCAAAAGTCCTGGCCCGTTCAAGTTAATGGTTCTATGAATCGCAGTTATTTGGAGATTCAATTCCCTTTTTTAATCAATCATCTGTAAATTTTCATTCAAAAGGTGCAATACACACAAGCCGTTTGTTTTTTACCAATGTTTTGCTGAAACTTTTAGTTTATGTACGATGCAATGATGGACTGGCGAACTCCTAATATCTACTGAACTCATAATATCTACACCCAAACCTTTAGGAGGAATGCCTTAGATATAAGGGTGATGTGGGCAATTGAACACCTTCTGTATATGTTGCAGTACGACCTAGAATCGCTTGAGGGCATTACAAGTGTAACAGTTTGGCAGTAAAACTAATAACTCGATTATCGATATCCTTACGAGTACAGTTACGAGTACATGAAAATAAACACTGCGATTTAAAAATCGATTCTCTGTATACATATTCTATATATCTTTATTAAAATGGGACTGTACATGCTCTCTAATTATACAGGTTTAACTATATCTTATCACATTTTTGCGCAGCATGCCAACATATACCCACATCGCTCTCGTACGTGTGCACATTAATTATGTTTATCAACAACATATTAGGAATAACAAAATAGTGATCCATTTCTCTATGCGGTTATTTATATGATATGATTTATTTTTAATCAACGGTAGAATCCGCAGTCTATCGCATGCATTGACGAACAACAAGGAACCACCTGCTCCTACACTTGTTCAGTCTTACCTCAGCTCCATGTTTTCGCTCAATTACTCTCTGCTTCCTTAAAGCTTCCATGTGATAGTGAAAATCTGACATGATTATGGCTATTCGAACGTGAACCGACAGTAAAATAATAGAAGTTTTTTGTTCAAAGACTTTCACTTTTCTGCTTCTGACAGTGTTGTTATTAGTTACAATAACTTCCGCTCGCAGCAAGATAAACAAATATGTTGTGTGCAGTTGGTGCAATTTACCGAAACATACAATAATCATAAATGAAACACATTTTACGATAATATATATTGATATATTTGTTTTTCTAATAATTGAATTAAACATGATGATATGTTTCTCTGGATAGAATTAAAAATATGACTTTCAGGTGTAACTATAATTATATATGATATATGAAAAATATGTTCCTTCATTTTTTTGTAGCCAAAGGGTAACTTAATAAGTTTGGTGAAAAAAATATATAGATTTTTAAGCTAACACCTTTTTAGGAATGCGTTGTGCGATACCCCTTACTATAAAATGTGCAAATGTGAAATTGTTGATCAAGATTTGAACATTCAATCAATACACTACAGTAGTGGTAAAATAAGTGTTTTGCATAAATTGGTCTTACATATTGCGAAGTCTGCAAAAATGGTCATATATAAAAGGATATGAAAAAAAACAAGATGAGAGTTCTACATGAATTGGTCAATAAAAGAGAAGAAAATCTGAGTGCTTTAATTTTAAAAGCTAGCAAATTTTGAAGATGTATTGTTTTGGTTAATCCTGAAAGGGTTAAAGGTTAAGCGATGTAGCTAAAACAATAAGCAGCAACAGCTAGCCCCATGTTTTGATTTGCCCTGTTTTCATAAACAGCACATTTTAGTGATTTCTTCCATTTAGATTTTATGCAAATCAAAAGAACAAAAAAAAAACAAGTATGAAAAACAATAAATGGGCGACTTTACGGGAGTACACTATCGGAACTCGAGCATTTTGTGTATTGTTTTTTTTTCAGGAGCGCTCATGATCATTTAAACAACTTTTTTGGTTATTTTTTTTATAACACAGTGTGTCATCCCGTAAACTTTTACTAAACAACTCAGAAATCATTTAAAAAAAAAAACATTTTTTAGAATGTTACGTTTCTCATATGTATTTACATTTTAGGAAACACCCGCCTTTTCTATTAGACATTTGAAATAGTAATTAACGTTCAGATCATCAGTCTATAAAGGTTTGTCTATATCTTATGTGTAATATTCAATTTGAGCTATCGAAAGAATATAACAATATCTAATAAACGTGTCTAATAACATGTACAATATGCAGCATCTTTTTTTTAATAAAATAATATTAGAATTTTAACAACTAATCAATTGAAATAAATACTTATATGCAGTTATTTTATTTCATTTACAAGATGTTAAGCCTTTTATGCGAAATGTTTGCGAAATGTTAATTGATAACATGTCAACGCCCAATTCTAACATCGGTTTAGTAATATATATGCCTATAATCATAGAACTTATATTTTACAAAGAGCGGTTTGACTGGCACATGCGTTTATACATTTTTGCATTAGGATTTACGTTTGAAACTTCCTAGGCTCAACCTATTTCAAATTAATGGTAATATAGTTTTCATTGAATGGCGTGATTGAAAATCCAATAAACCATTCTATTCGTTTTTTTTCATATATTTTGTTTTCATAAAATATAAGTATGGACACAAGTTGAGTGTCATCTGAATTTGATTAAAAAATATATACCGTTAAAAGAAGTTACGTAAGAACAAAGTTGAGACAATCATAATAGAAATATTAGCCGAATGGCCCATATCAACATGGAGGGAAAGAAGTAGTAATGCCCTATCCCGAGTATCAATAGCCATGTTGATATGGATCCTGAGTATTTAATTAATGTTATTACAATAGGGATAATAACCGACGGGTCCTAATCAACGTGGTTATTGGTTATGTCCAATAACTATGTTGATTAGGATCCTGAGGTTTTGGTTCCTTTAATTACATGGATTTACGCATTTTTCGAACACTTCTTAGAGTTTAAAGCGTAAACTATATTTGTATAACGTTTGCGTACGTTTACGACAAGTTGTGTAAAATGGCTAATTTGAAAACAAAATCAATCTACCTTTTTGGATAGTGCTTTTGAAACTCGCCTGTCGGTTAATGTAGATATATGAGGTCGTCCAAAGTCACTTTATGTTATACAAAAGAGCCTTTGGACATAATATTTCACTTTTGTCGCATTTGTTTTAAAAAACATTGATTAAATCGCTCCTTTGCTAAGTTTTGATGCACCATATTCACAAAATTTCATGTCGTTTATTGCTCCGTACATCGTAATTAAACTTTTAATTTCGTCAATCTTATCCATTCATTCTTTATCAATAGTAACTCAATTATTCACATCATCATCTTGTCCATTATATTCAATAACAAATCCTAAAGTTTATATCCATAATTGTTTATAGCCATAAATGTAAGACATAAAGCTTATTTAAATCCCTCTTTAATGCGGTTCAAATTCCAGGCTAAGAACATGCTTTTATTTTTTATAACGTTAGGTTTATGAATTCTATACGATAAAATACAAAAAGATAAACTAATTTATTTTATTTATATAAAACCTGTCTGTGATCCTTTCACATTCCTTTAAGTAACTGCAGTAAACAAAATCGCACATGTGGAATTTAACAGTGACGTTACGATTGCAATACTAAGTCACTGAGTGAGTACTGAGTGGGCGTGTGCGTGTCCTACATCTCGCTCAACTGTCACAACGTACTCGTTCATATCTTAATAGAGTAGATAAGAACCCCATATGCATCAGGCGAGTTAGCTCAAGTGGGAAGGGCACCCGGACGACCGGGGTTCATTTCCCGACAGAGCTAGATTTATATTATTAAAATAATATAGCCATTTTTATTTTTTCAACAAAAACTATACAATTATTACGCACCCGGGCATTATCACAAAAAATAATGACCGGGTTGTAATGCCCTGAAAAATTCCTCAGCCATGTAATAAATGAAAATGATGTTCGAAATATTGAAATATAAAGGCATGTACTTATTATTAATACTCATACAAATAAACCGCTTACAATACACCACCTACCAATCGACAAGACCATACGTTAACATAATATTATTTAAATAAAATGAAAAAAACTGATAAACATCCAATACAAATACACGAAACAAATACTACACTATAGTTGAAATAAACAGTATACTTCAGCCTATAAAACCCCGCGTGCATTGCACAGGACATTATGCTTATATTTATCAAATAAGGTTACATACTTTTTTCTTTGTTGATAGAGGATTACATTGACTTGCATTTCGATATACATTGTACTCGGATTTTACCAGCAAACTAATTTTGCAGAGCATTTAATGATTTAATGAATCAAGATGCCTGGGAGCTGAAGTCTCAATATGTTTTCAATTATATGTGTTTGGCTTTCTCCAATAACGCATGACAAGATACGAAAGGTATCTGAAAATATGAATGCAATTCACGTTTTTATAAACAGAAAGATGCTTGTTATCAAAGCTTGTATGATAAATGTTAAATTTTCACATCAATTTATACATCCATTAGATCATCAAATTGCTTGCTAAACATGCATTGATAAGCAGTGAAAAATAAAGGTTACCTAAATGTCAAGGACATAGCTAAGAGAACAATAAATGTGATCCATAGAGGTGTATGTACATCCAATTTTTCCAACACATCGTTCCCGGTTATTTCATAATTGTTATTCCGAACGCAGCCATTGTAAGCTGTTGAATTATCAGAAAGACACCTGGAATATATGTTTTATTCACATTTAAACTGTAAAGGATATTGTTCGATATTCAACAGGACATTTGTCGGGACTAAATCGCTGTTTTAGTAATTAAATATTTTTTGTTATATAATAAATTACTTTAAGGATAGTTGAGATAAAAAATCTGTTTTTTTTTTATTTTAATGGCATAATCGTCGGTTCAATAAATAAATTGATAAGCTTTGATACTTCTACCTGATACTTTCACCATAGCGATATTCGAGTATGAGTAGTCCATTATATGCGTACTTCACAGGTGAAAAATAAGATATCCAGCTTGTATATATCGAAAGGTTTTGTTGAAAGAAACCAGCTGTAGTTTAAAATGTAAAAAAAAAACACTTTTCAGGTAGTTTTAAATATATCTTTGTAAAATCTAACAGTTTTGCACATGGTTGATATATGTTATGTTGTTTACAAATAATTTAATTATTGCTGCCTAAACCAATCTTAAACTTGATGATATTGATTATGCTATCATTAGGTATAGTGTTAAACTCATGGATATACAAACTATTTTCCCTAGCTAAATATTCAATCATAGCGATGTTACATAAAACATGTTCAAGAAAAAATAGAAGAAAACTTGTAAAAAATATTAGTATTTTTATACATATTCATAAAATGAAGGTGCGAATTGTGGACTGATATTGAGCTTAGCAAAATGTTATGCACATAGAAAATGAGGGAGAACCTAATAATGTCCTTACTTATATGGGTTTAATTAGAATATACATAATGATCGGTCAAATGATGCGCTTATCGCGTTTTTTTTGGAATGTTCCGTAGGATTATTTAAAAAAACTGATGAAGCAATGATTAAACTCAAACATTGAAAACAGTTAGGTTTCATTTACTGTTTAATCCAAAGGTGGGGTAATTTGTTTATTGTTTGTTTAAAAGTGTATTCAAATAACTCATTACCTACTAACATGCTCATGATAAAAACTGAATCTCCACTAGCCATTCGCGATTGCAGGTCAGCAATGAGTACGCCTAACAACATTGCAAGACCCTGTTTAAGAAATATGTAATACTTGATAATACTAAGAAGAATGATATGCAAATTTGTCTACTTATGTATATCTATATATTATGATCAAGTAATACTAAAGCATCAAATTTGATAACAGATAATATAAAGAGTATCAGTCTTGTTAACATAGCAGTTAATCAACTTTCAGAACACAGTTGTTTACCTGAACTGCAAGAATGTAATTAAGTATTTGTATGACATGTCCAATGAATACCCAAACGTTCAAAGTCAGACCAACAGCAAAGTAACAAATCAATGTATTGACAATTGGCATTGTTATTATCAGAGGTAGTTCACTTGTTTGTTTAGCCATCCAATATGCTGATAGTCTATACAGTCCAGCGGCACGTTCTTTTTCAATAATAGGTCTTTCCTCCTGGACTAAAACAATGGATGTTTATGAGTTCTTGGCTAAGAATTTATTATCATTTGTGTTTAATATTCAAAATTATCTGATTATTCAATGCATGATATATTTTTCAATAATGAAAACAGCATTATGAACGTTTTATTGGATATGTTCATAAATTTTATATCTAAAATATGCAATCGGAAATTTAACGTATAAATGTCAGACTAACACGTTGCTAATCCACCCAATAAAGTGTTGAAACCCCATCGGACGGTTGTGAAAAATAACTGAAAAATTGTTTGCAATTTTATCATTTATTCATTATTATTTTGCGATATCAGTCTGTATAAAAATGATATTATCCACTTAAAAATCATGGATTCTAAATTGAATGTATGTCTGATAATAACACAACAAAATAATTAGCTTTATGGTTGTTCGTTGTGTTACTACCAGACTTACATTTAATTTATTTGACTATTTATTTCTGGTAGTTTCCAAAACGCAGGCAATCCACAGCACTCCATGAGAGACGCTGACTATACCATACAGAGTCCCCCCAGAAATCCAATCATCTACATATATATTATAATCATGTATTTTATTCACATGCATATGTCAAATTAGTTTGCCATATCATGATATTATATTCTACATACAATTGAATTTTGCTGATGTTTTTTATTGACACTGGAGCTATTATTAAAAGTAATAAAAAAGTCATACAAATCCATTTCGGTCACTCAACGTTTCTTCTGTTCGTCCAAGTTGGAACCATACGATTGCTTAAATATAACAATATATATTATTAGACAATCAAAACATATATTATGATAATGAAGCATAACATTGTTAGATTTTTTAAAGTGTTTCATTATGTACCTGACAGTGCAGCAACCACTGTGAGATGAAGAATATTTTTCCATGAATAAACTCGATGGCGATTGTAGATAAATAAGCGCCGAGTAAGTACACGATATTGTGTCCAGTATCCTGCAAAACACTACCATCATTAGAACATATATTTCTATATACACATATTGCACAGGGACCAGTAAAACACAGCTAAGTTTCTTCTTTTGATGTTGTACTTAGGTAATTTTGACCATTCTTGTACCTGTTTGCCATTTCGGTCGCTGATCCGAATGCTTCCTGACTATTTCATCCGTTTTCAGTGATTTGCTTCCGTCTTGATTCTCCATTGGCAGGATCTCCGTGTTTTGGACAGTTTCGCCTGTATTTAGTTTATTCTCAAGCTCTCAACATAAATTTAGAAATGGTAATATTTCTTGTACATTTTATCTAGCATATATAAAAAAGAATAATCACATGAATAGCCTTTTTCTTATAGCATACTCTATAAATAAACTTATCGCTAATTATTATTTAGCATTCTTAATATGTGCACTTACATTGATTGAACAATGTTTTGTATAATCTAGCGCATACGCTATCATTCATAAAACATAAGATCAATGTGAATATTCAATGTGATACAATACTTGATTTAATATCTTCTGTAGTTTTTTCATCGTGTTTTTCATAGGATTCAATGGAAACACAGAAATATGGATTATCAACACCGTTGACAGCATAATTATTTTGAGAAGCGATGGCTGTTGCAGGTGCATTTTGTAGGTATATACTGGTTTCTTTATGTCTGTAAAAATCAAAATTGGAAGTTTTGTAGCATTAAACTTCATTGTGTTTCATTAATTCAAATAGCTGCAACACTGGTATGCTATAGATTTGTTTGAAAATATATCATTATTATTTGATCAGTTGGCAAATTGTTACATTTTATCAGAATTATATAATATATCTGGTAAATATAACAGTTTATTTGAAATTGAATGTATAAACTGCCTGGTATTTTGCCATTCTTGGATAAGTCTGGCTTCATTATCAGCACTTGCCCGCAGTTCTTCCACTAAAATTAAAGTTTTATTCAATATGATTTTAAATAACATACTCATAATATTCATATTCATGATCGAATAACATAATGAGTTCATACAACGAGAGAATTTTACTCAATATGATTTTAAATAACATCATCATAATAGTTATATGCATAATCGATTAACGTAATCGTAAGTTCATACAACGAGATTTGAATCTAATGGTTCATACTTATAAAATCGGCAGGGTTATACTGAGGCTTGCAAACTAATCCCGCTTTCTGATAATGATCCACAATTTTCGAGCGCTCGCCAAAGAAAATAGTCTGATAAAACAAGCGTAGTATAACAGCTAGACAATATATATTCCCTTAGAAAGTTTCGATTATGATATGAACTTGATACAATATTTACCTAAATACCGAAATACATATAGTATATTTTAAATGATAATGTATATAATATGTAAAATTTAATGTTGCTTACATTACATTAATAATATGGTATATCATGAGCCCTTCTTACCTGGCCACGAGATATAAGTAGCACGTTTGTAAAC